>BPLR01005363.1:0-123359 GCA_021605095.1 Caerostris extrusa | reverse complement strand
TGGAAGTTTATCGAGGTTATGTTTGTTCACAAGCAGAAAACTTGCTTATATAACATAATAATCTGATACATCAAAAATTATTTATATCTTAGCAAAGTTGAAACAAGAATTCAAAATAAAGAAATATGCAAAAACGAAGCATTGACATCTTAATAAGAAAATTTTTGTTAACAGAATTGGGTATTCGTTATGTCGTGCAAAAATTGTTCATTCGACATTCGAACAATTTAAAACTTCAGTGTTTTAATTCCGATTAAAGTAAAGAGGTGGAAAATTATTCTAAATCTTTATGATGGTTGAGTTGTTTGATTTTTCATTTTCCTTGTTTGTTGTCAATAAACTTAATTGGTTGTTTAATTGTTGATTATTTAACTCTCGACAATTCTATATTTTCTTTTAAAATTAGTTTTCTTTCTGCAATATACTTTCCTTTCAGAAGAGTTACAGTCCTTTTTTAAAAAAATTTGTTTCTTTTGAAAGAAAGATAATATCAGTAATACTTTCGAATGAAATTTATAAATTATTATTCATTATTCGTTATTATTTATGTACAACATTTGGATCATAGATATTGCAAATATATATTAAAGGAAACTAACTTCATCTTTGGGTACTCTTTTAATTCTTTCAGTCACACATTGGTTAGCTTAAATGGTTTGTTCGTGCCCTCTAGATATTCACTAAAACTTACTTTCCAATTGAGGTTTGTTTTGCTTATTATTCGTTTAGAAAATCGTTTTCAGTATTATGTTTAAATCACTTATAATGTAGGGTTCATTTAAAAGAGCAAATGATTGATATGCTTATTCGAACTAAACAGGCAAATATTAAATATTATAGTTTAGTTAAATTTGAATAACTGATGTATTTGGTAGAACTTTATTTGAAAGCCCACTTGGTCTTATAAAAGAACTAATTTTGAAGCTTGGTCAATATTAACACTATTATTTCTAGAAAAGTGGTTGTTAGAATAGAGGTAATGGAAGTTTTGTATTATTCCAATAAATCTACATGCACAGCAATCATCAATTTAAGGCTGGAAAGTATAATAAGTGTAATTTTTTTTTATCTTATAATCACATAATACATTTTACAAAATGATAGTTATCATTATTTCTTTTGATCTTGAAATTGAGAAAGATATTCTAAAAGAAAATAAGAATTTGTTTCTATGCGAAAAACCAGGTTTATAAGTAAGTAATCACAAAAGAATATTAAGTAAACATGACTACATTCCTTCATGGTTTAATCAATTCCAGAACAAAATCCAGCTTCAAGCCGATAAAAACTGATTGATATGTAATGTTGCTTACAGTAAATGCACGAATTTTGTTAGTTATTATTTTTTTTCTGTTTATATTTGTTTAATTCTGAAGAGAATTATTTCGTTTTTACCCTTTGAATTTTAGTTTCTTCTGCCCATGTAGTTTATTTAATTTGATGTTTGAATAATTTATCTTTTCTATAATCTCACTCTTAACAATTTTAAAGTCATTTTTTTTTTTAAAGATATATCAAAGAAATGCTTGCATTTTTATTCAATTTAAATGAATAGCTGAGGTTATTAGAAAATCTGAGTCCAATTAAATTTCAACACTTTAATAAGTTTTCTTTTTTTTCAACTTATTCTAAATCTAATTTTGCAACTTTGAAATATTAATTCAGTATAATTATTATTATTTTCATTTAATGTTGCACAATGTTAAATCATGTATGTTAGTATTCAGTTTGAAAAAGATATTTTAAATACATGGGTATATTGTAACTTAGTAAATATTTATATTTATGATAATATGATCTATACATTTTATTATAAAAGTAATATTTTATTAATTTAAAAATTAATTAAAAATAAAACATGTTTTGAATAACATGTTTAAAACATGTTGTTCAAACATGTTTTGTATTTTTAAACTTAGTTTTTTGGCTCAAAACGTTGTGGTGAAAAAAATACTTCTAGTATGTGACTGATCTCTGTTAAATTTATGTAGTCATTCGTTCAATTAAAAAAATCTTTAATTTTTTTCTTCCTCTGAACACAATTGAAAAATAAAAGACATCATGATATTCATTATAGATAGCAACACCACGTCAGTTATATGGAGTATGTAATTTCTTAAATATGGTGGATATTAGTATGAAACAACACTTAAATATATTATGAATTATACGTAAAAATCAATTTTAAGACTTATTTATGAAAAATAAAATAAAATTACTAAATTAGCTTGGAAACTATTTTTTTAAATATATAAGTTCAAGTAATTTTAGCGTTTCAAAATATTGATTTATGATCTAAAAATTGTCATTGATTTAGTATAAATGATTCATTAATTTCTTAACCCAGTGCACGTAGAAATATAAAGCACGAAACAGCAGAAAACTAATTTGAAAATTATTTGCTTTTATAATTTTATTGGTATTTTAAATTCAAATAATGATACCCTTTTCGTAACTTGTGAAGAACTGAAGAATTTTTTAAAAAAGGATAGTAAGTAAACATTTTTAAATACAATAGTGTTTATTATACTATATGAAAATTGTAGTATATTAGAGAACAATATTTTCATAGTAGATATTTAATGCATAAAAATAATGCTTAATATTAGAATTTTTAAGAAAAATTTCATTTTGGGAAAAAGGACTGTCTGACTGATGGAAAATTTTTTAAAATAGATTTTTATTGTTTTGTGTGTTTATTAAACATTGAGAGAGTCAATTTTGAACCTAGGAAAAATTTAGAAAGTGGTTAATCAAATTTGCACAAACGATACTTTTATTATCTTCACCATACTGAATGAATTACATTAAAAAAAAAGTATATCCTATAATGAAAAATTTTTATTTAGAGCGAAATTAAATGCCTTTAAATACTTTAATCAATCATTTTTTGCATTATAAACTATAGTTCTTCAAGCTACGCTTATAAAGCAATTTTTATGAGGTAATCAAAGACAGACGCCGATGGTCGTATCAGGATATGCCTTCAGGCGGAACAGTTGCTCCCTCAATACAGGCCGGTGGTGTCATACAGGCCGGTGGTGGCGGTATTATGCTTCGGGGACGTTCTCTTGGGCGTCTCTGGGACCCGTGGTTTTGTAGAGCAGACCATGAATGCTACAGGGTATCTGAACATCAATGCGGACCAGTTGCTGCCATGGCCCTCTGTTTTTCTAGCTGGAAATGGAAAGTTCCGCCAGGACAAAGCCTCACTGCAGAGCTGTGCTGGATTATGTTGGAGTGGTTCCAGGAACATGATGCTGAATTCCAGTTAATGTCCTGGCCGCCTAACTCACCGGATATGAATCCGATAGAACACATTTGGGATGTCCTGGGACGGCAGCTCAGAGTTCAAAGGACCGCAATTGGCAATATCGGATTTGCGTGACAGTTGCTTAAACATCTGGTACAATCTGTCTCCGGCCATCTACCAAGGACTTTGTGGCATCCATGCCAAGGCGGGTTGAAGCTGTGTTGGCCAAAGGTGGGCCAACTCGTTATTGACAGGTGGTCATGTGTTTTGGCTCTTAAGTGTAATTGATATACACTCACTATACCAACATGTTAAATGAAACATGTTGGGATTGGTACTAATCTTTTAAATGGGGCACGGTTAATAAATTAAAAAAAAAGTCGAGAACACTTTATTGGACATTTTATTCTCAGTACTCTATATAATACTTGCAACAATAACTCATCAAACATAACAAACATTTACAAAGAAACAAAAATTCAAATAATAAAAATTTTGACTTCGAAAATAAAATATGCAATAATCTGCTCATTGCTTTAATTTTAAGAAGCTAAAAAATTCTAATGTACAGGAATTTAAAATCGTAAAAAGTCAAAATATTGTGTAAAAAAATTATAATTATCACGTTTATTAGAAGTGAAACATAAAAATAAATGAAATGAGAAATTGATATCTAAATCAATCAATCCCATTGATCTCCATAGATTGATTGATGGATCAATCAATCCGTCTCTATCAATCCATTGATATTCACATCATTTCAGTAAATATGTGAATAAGAATATTTGCAGGGGGGTACCATTATATGTGAATCATAGTGAACACCTTAGTTCCAAACAGCGTAGAAGAATCAGATTCGTTCCATTCCGTGAATGAATCACAGATTCTTCTGGATATAATATGTGAAACTCGAAATCCCTGACGATGTCTTGTTTAAAATTCTTGATCATATGCTAGTATGCAAGACGAATGAATGTTTGCATTACTTAATCTGCTTTGGCACTTATATTAATCTTAATTAGAATTACTTAATCTGCTAAATCTAATTTGCATTACTTTAATCTGATTTCCAAACAGAGCAGATTCGATTGTAAACAGCTTTTTCGAAAATCTTGTAATGTGGACATGAATGCCCTCATGGAATTTTGTTTATGAATTTATATACATAAATACAAGAATTCACTTTATTCCAATTTAATTCTCCTTATTTAGTGTGAAATTTTCATCACAGTTAAATAAATCATTCTAAATTAAGTACACCATGAGACCATCTTTAACGTACAGGAACAAAAAAAAGAATTCGTTAGAAATTTATAGGCAGAATTTACAAACATTATATATTTTTTTATTCGTCATCATATTTCATATTCATATTTATATTTATATATATATATATTTATATATATACATCAATAGCATGACAAACCCCAGATGGGCCAAGTCTTTCCTTTGAAAAGATTTCCATGCATTCCTCTGGGTGACAAAGGGCCCTCCCATTCGTAACCTTTAGTACAACAAATCTTTTCAACTGCGTCTATCATCCATCGCAACTTGGGTCGTCCTCTTCTTCCTCTTTGTGCCAGTGGCTTGGCCAAACCGAATCTTTTATGAATTTAAATCATTCCTTCTAAATAGTTAAATAGATAGAACTACTTACTAAATGGAGCAGCCCAGTTCAATCTATTGATCTTAATGCATTTTATATTATCTGTGGATTTATAGCATTTATAAATTTCTGCTTTCCTCTTCTCCAACAATCACTTTCCCTAACACCCTGAAGAATAGCCTTTAAAATCTCCGGCTCAAATATACCCAAATGGGCCTCATCCGATCTCGCCAAAGTCCAAATTTCAGAGCCATGGACCAAAATAGGTCTAATAAGGGTTTAATATAACAATAATTTAGTTTTTCTGCATATGAACTGTGATTTAAACAGATTTCTTAACCCCAAAAAGTCCTTATTGACAGACACAATTCCGTTTTTTTATTTCAGGTAAGATATTATTTTGACAATCAATTTTTGATCTTAAGTATTTAAAACTAACTACAGATTTAAAAGTGTAAGTGAAGGTAATATTGGGTGTATCCTGACAAATTTCTCGAGGAAAACATATATTTCGTTTTCTCCTGGTTTATGTTTAGATGCAAAGCAGTCATTTCAAAAGCTCAGCTTCCTCCAAAGCTGCAAAAGATTTTGCAGTGATTACAACATCGTCAGCATAAGCTAAAATGTGAACAGACTTGAAGAAAATAGTATTTTTTTATTTAGTACATCTTTTACGTATGAACAAATTTATGTATGTAATGAAATGTATCCTAATAAAAAGTAATTTCAGTACTTTTTGGAAAAATATTGTTGCTATTTGTATTTCAATTTTTTTTTAACTTTTTATTTATTCAATGTTTAGAGGACTACACCACATCTACTGTGACAACCATACAAGATACATCATCCGAAAAGTAATATTGCCCTTTTACATTTAAATTTTAAATGATGTTTGTGTTTTTATTTAAAATCATTTTAAAATTATGCAAATGAATTTATCTCATTTCAATTCAATGATTGTCAATTGTTTTAGTTTGATAATTCACATTTTATTACCATCAATTATTAAAACAATTTAAGTTATATTCTATGATCGTTATCTGACCCTAAGTACTGTTTTAAATGAGACAATAGCGAGTATTTTTCACTCACTATTTTCAGGTCGGTAATTATTAAAATAAAAATATAATTTTTTTTTTCCGATTTGAATTAAATTTAATAAAAATCACTCAGAAGGACAAACTCACTGCGAGCATTGAAGTAGAAAGAAACTCATTTATTCTATCAGCAAATTTGACTTTATAAATGGGTGCAAATAAGAACCAAAACTTGAAACGAAAAAAAGAAAGCATGAACGTTTTTGTGAAATAAATGAAAGTAGATTTAGTCATTCCAACTTCTGCGACAGGTCTTTAGTCAGTGATCTTTTGTGGGAAAATCCAGTACGGATTTTAGATTTATATTCAATTCTATCCATTTGCTCTGATTAATGATTCACATACTCTAAGAGAGGCGCAAATCTCTAAAATTAGCAAAATTGTCGAACCAAAGGAATTGCTTGACATTTTAGTCAACACGCTTTCATCATTTGATGATGTTAGCTAGCTAGGTAGAACCAAATCAGAACTGGCCTTTGATATTACAGGCTTCAGATTCAATTTTGACTGTAGAGCTACGAACTAAACCAAAACAAATCAGAACATAAACACAATATCTAGTCATCTAGTATATACTAGACTAAGGACTACTATACACTGAAGTGACAAAAGTCATGGGATACCTCTTAATATCGTGTCGGCTCTCCTTTCGCCCGGCGAAGTGCAGCAACTCGACGTGGCATGGACTCAACAAGTCGTTGGAAGTCTTCTGCAGGAATATTGAGCCATGCTGTCTCGATAGACGTCCATAATTGTGGAAGCGTTGATGGTGCAGGATTTTGGGCACGAACAGACCTCTCGATGATGTCCCATAAATGCTCGATAGGATTCATGTCGGGCGATCTAGGTGGCCAGATCATTCGTTGGAATTGTCCAGAATGTTCTTCAAACCAATCGCGAACAGTTGTGGCCCGGTGACATGGCGCATTGTCATCCATAAAAATCCCATCGTTGTTTGGGTACATGAAGTCCATGAATGGCTGCAAGTGATCTCCAAGTAGCTGAACATAAGCATTTCCAGTCAATGTTCGGTCCAGTCGCAACAGAGGACCAAGTCCATGCCATGAAAAAACAGCCCACACCATTACGGAGCCACCACCAGCTTGAACAGTGCCTTGCTGACAGTTTGGGTCCATGGCTTCGTGGGGTCTGCGCCACACTGGAACCCTACCATCAGCTCTTACCAACTGAAATCGTGACTCATCGGACCAGGCCATGGTTTTCCATTCATTTAGGGACCAACCGATATGCTCACGTGCCCACGAGAGTCGCTGCAAGCGATGTCGTTCTGTCAGTAAAGGCACTCGAGTCGGTCTTCTGCTGGAATAGCCCAAGAAAGCCAAATTTCTCCGCACAGTTCTAACAGACAAGTCCCTTGTACGTCCCACATTGATTTCTGCAATTATTTGACGCAGTGTTGCTTGTCTGTTAGAATTTACGACTCTTTGCAGACGTCGCCGGTCTCGGTCGTTAAGTGCAGGCGGTCGACCCCTGCGCTGTCCATGGTGGGATGTTATGCCTGAAATTTCATACTCTCGGCACACTCTTGACACAGTGGATCTGGGAATGTTGAATTCCTAACGATTTCCGAAATGGCATGACCCATGCGTCTAGCTCCAACTAACATTCCGCGTTCAAAGTCTGTTAATTCCAGTCGTGCGGTCATCATCACGTCAAAACCTCTTCACATGAATAACTTGAACAGAAATGAAAGCTCTGCGAAAGCACTGCGCATTTATACCTGTTCTACGCGATGCTACTGCCATCTGAAAATTTGCATATTGCTATCCCATGACTTTTGTCACTTCAGTGTATATACTAGTACTTAGTCTCATGGCAGAGTGATCGTGACAGCAGTCTCACAGCATCCTTTTTGTCGTTATCAATAAACCGACGTGTAACTGGGTGCCCAATGACAGCAAGGACTCTTGAAAGGTGACTCAGAGAACAAGGTATGAGCTCACGATATGTACATTACTCCTAACCTAAATATCGTCAATTGCATTTGCAATGCTGCCGTTGAATTTCGGACTCGAATAGAGTTGTTTCTGCTGTTCAAAATTAAGCCCGATGATCATTGCAGAAGAATTGTTTAGATATGAAGAACAGATTTATGATATTAACTTCAATATTTGGTAAAGATTTCGTATGATAGCTGGACTCTTTGATTGACATTTGTGGTTCCTTCAAAGCGCAATGATACGTCCGCGGTATTTTCACATTCCGTTCTTTTGCCTCTTAATTTCTGCAAACCTACACTTACGCATTAACTGGATAAGGCCTGACTACAAAGACAGTCACTTCTACTGATTTTATTTGCCAAACATTGTTCTAGCCAGCTATATACTACAACACACCACATCACTGTGCCTAGTTGCTCCTTTTATAGTTTAGGAATGATGTGGGTGAGAAGAAGTCTGGTTGGGTTCTGTGATGCTCTAAGGTCGTGTGAGACTGGGACCTATGCTTATAGTGGATTTCGAACCACTACAAACATCCACGGAACCTCCGGGACTAGAACCCGGAGCCTGTGGCACCGACTGCAAGAGCGCCAGCTACTCCGATATCAGGCTTCCATTAATGATAATTGAAAGACTTTCAATAACAAGATTCCGGAATAGGTTGTGGCCAACTACAGTATAAAACTGAGCATTAAAGTAAAGTAAAATTTCCAGCCAATGTTTTCATTGAAGGCAAGCTATTGTTTTGGCATTGCCGGGCAACATCCATGGCACCGCCGGTATTCGAACCCGTTACCTGTGGTACCGAGAGCCAGAGCGCTAGCCACTCGGCCATCAGGCTCCTAGCCAGATATATTATCAGTTCTCTCACTAACAGATCATATATGTATTCTTAAGCTCCTTCACACAAGGGCATGAAGCATTTGAAGTGTAAAGCGTTAACCAGTCACAAGCCTCACCGCATTATACTCAAAAACCATCGCTTGAAGTTGCCCAACTTTCAACTTTTCCTTGCTGTGTCATGTGACTTGGATTGAGACAATAAAGATAAGTGCGCCAAATAAAAAGTGACTGCGTCCTCTTTTCCAACTCGGAAGTAAACAATCGAAATTGCCATCTAGTAAACATTCAAACTTCCAAATGATCTTGCGGGCCACTTTGGAAATGCATCCTAACTCCGCGGGCAGCATATAAAATTGTGTATATCCCCATATTAGATTTAGACCAACTATATATATTTTTTTTGGGAGTGGAAAATTGAAACATAAAGAGTTATTATTTTTGTGTTTACTATTATTCTTACATGTGAACATAAATAATAAAATAATAATGATAGCAAAAACGCACACTGTAAAGAAATATAGAACACTCAAAATGAAATATAAACGAAATAAATAAAATAAATGAAATCATTAAAAAATATTTATTTTACAAGGGCGATATTGGTTTCTCCATTCTTTCACTAGCGTTTGCAAATCAATCTCAATTTGGGTATTTGCGCATCGTAATGGGTGCTGCAGGTTAGCGTTCCTTATGTTTGAGCATATTTTTGTGTTAGATAAATTTCATTTTCGGAAAAAAAAAAAAAAGCATTCGAAGGTATAAGTTGAACCAAAGGACTAATAACTTTTTGTGCCAGATCTCTCAAAATGTATCTTTTGAGACAAAAGTGTTGTAAAAATCTATTTTTGATTCTGATGTTTCGAACATGTGTTTTAATTCAATATTGCATTGTAAGTCAGCCAGTTACATTTGGAGATATTCTGGGGCCGATTCAATTTCAACATGACGGGGAGATGAATATATTTCAAAAATTTTGTTTTTATTTGTCTAACTCTAAATTACTGAATTGGCTTTCAAAAGCAGCTGCAAGTTTTCTTATTTCTTTTACATATTTAATGTTATATATTATTTTAAAATCAAATTTAGTTTTTCTCATAATTTCGACAGTTAATATTTTTAATATATGGGAGCACACATCATGTATTTTTTTAATACATTGGTTTTCACTACTTTCGGCATTATAAAATAGATATATTTTGTAAAAATGTGATAAATCTCACAGGCCGGACAAATGTCCAAGGCGGGCCGCGGGTTGGCCATCCCTGATCTAGTAGAAGTAACTGGATCTTCACTAAGAGAAAAGCAATTTCTGATGCTTTGGTGTGAACAGGTCGAAAAAACAATTTTTTTTCTGCCGCTTGACGGTTCGTCACTTCACGCCTTTGTGTGAAGGGGCCTTTATATGAAAGTTCCTCTGATCAAAACATGATATCGTCCATCAATTCAACTAAAGAGAGTTTGGAAATACATTCCACAGGGAAGGATTCCCTCTAATTTGTCCCCGAGACTTTTAAAACAATGTGTACTATTGGATTGGCAACTAAGTGATTGCGGTTATTAAGTAAGAAGGAAAATTCAAAATGTCTGCTTAAAAATATAACTTTATTCAATTAGGTATTGTCCGTTTTTGTCCTTGACCTTTTGATCTTTTTGACCTTTTGATGATCTTTTGTCATCTTTCAGGCAGCGCCATAATTCCATGCACATAAAATTTCTGATGTTTGCCAACAAAAAACTGAATTAAGTGTGATTTTACACGTGACGTGTTCATCAGTGCCATTAAAAATTCTACCATTTAAGGAGTTCTGCATTTAAGGAATGAAATAAATGATAATCTGAAGACACACGGTCAGGGATATAGGGTAGATGTGATAACTGACCCCTACCTAGTTCCAATAATTTTTGGCGAGTGACCAAAGATGTGTGGGGCATCATCATCATGCTGGAAAACAACACCCTTATGATTTGCCAATTCTGGTCGCTTTTTTTTAACTGCATCTCAAACTGCATCTTTTTTAACTGCATCGCTCTGCAGAATTCCTTTATAATCCCAGCAAATTTACAGCATAATCTTCTTCTTTTTTATGAATCTCAGCTTTTGTTGTCGTCTGGGCTGATTCATCTTGAATCATCCACGACCTTTACCGATTAATGTTGCGTCAAATGAACTACCTTAAACTGACGAGGGATCCATAAATAGAATTTCTTGACGTAGCCAAACTGTTTTAATTTTTTTGGTTTGCATATATGCGATATCTTGAGCTTCTATGTCTATCCGAATTGACACGTTGTGTTATGTCGATCCGAGTTGATAATGGCCTTGATAGGAGTTACATCCACTTCAACTGAATGGCTAGATCATTGAGCATTTTTCAATGAAAAATCGCCAGAATAAAATTTGGCAAACCAATCTTTCAAGGCTTCATTCACCATATACGATATATAACTTCTTGTGCGTTTGCGATGCTTTCTTGCCTTTTCGGAAATAATACAATAAAATATATCTGAAATGAACGTCTTGTTCTTCCATTTTTAAATTGGGATAAAAGCGAAACTAAATAACTAACCGATACAATTTTTTTTGTTAAATTAAAGACGGAAGTCCAAACATCAAAAAAACAATATATAGGTTAGGTGCTTTGAACATCTTGACAAAACAAAAAAAAAAATGTGCTAAGACCATTTGTTGACAAAATCCACAGTCACTTAATTGGTAACCCACTGGCATGGATTCGAAAACATTTTGTAGAATTCTCAAGAATTCAGTCCATTTTTGTAGCAACTTTTTGTTCCAAAAAAAAAAAAAAAAACCGCTGGAACTGATTTTTTCAATTCCTTCTATTAGCTCACACTCTCCCTATATATATATCTTGTTCAAATTTTCAATCGTTCATAAAATACTTAATATTCATTCCACTCAACTTCAAATACACATTTTTTTTTAACTTGTTGTGAGTGACACTGGATGTTAATACAGTTTTTCAAATATTAATTCAGTAATTAAATTTAAGTAATTCATTTTTAGTTTTTTTAGATTTTAGTTGCATATATCTACCAATAGATGGCGCCAGGTAAACTTAAAAAATGAATGAAAATTATGTATAAAGGACGTTTCTGCAATAGAGTGAAAAAAAGTAGGAATTGACTTAAAATTTTTTTTTTTTTTTTCATATTACTTGTTTACAAAGGAGCTTTTATACTTAGGCGGATTAAATGTTCTGGCTGATTGATGTAAGTTTAATGTCACACTGCATTTCCATCTAAAAACATCTATGTTTAAAATTCTTGATGAAACCTGTATTCTGTTTAAATAACTCTTGCTGAAATTTTAGAATTTATTTCTTTTCTTTAGCTGTCAGCCCTACTACAAGCCCAACATTTCCTACGTCAACTCCACGAAGTAAGATTTAAATTATTCAAATTTCATGTGTGAATTTCAAAAAAATTGGTAAAAAATGTGTGTTTATTTTAAGTAAATTTGATTAAAGGAATAAAAGGCAGTACCATTCCATTTGAATTATAGTTTCAATTAATTAAAAATTTAGCTTTTTATCCAATCTTCTTAAAAGTTATTTATTTAAATATTTTTTAATAGATAAGAAATTCAAAGTTTTTAAGTTGCAAGCTTTCAGTTCGTTGTTAATTGAACTCTAGTTCAGGTTTTCGATAAAGATCCAATAATGTTTATTTAGGTGATAATTTGTTTTTTTTCCTCCAATGATATTTTCCTTAAATGAAGATTTATTTCCCTCAATGTTTGTTCAAATGACAATTATATATTTTTGTCCTCAAACAGTTTGTTCAAGTGATAATTTTTTCCCCTCTAATGATAATTTCCTTAAATGAAGATTTATTTTCCTCAAGCAATGTTTGTTCAAATGATAATTTGATTTTTTTTTCCTCAAACAATGTTTGTTCAAGTGATAATTTGTTTTTTTCTCTCTAATGATATTTTCCTTAAATGCAGATTTATTTTCCTCAAACAATGTTTGTTCAAATGACGATTTGATTTTTTTTTTCCCTCAAACAATGTTTGTTCAAGTGATAATTTTTTTCCTTTAATGATAATTTCCTTAAATGAAGATTTATTTTCCTCAAGTAATGTTTGTTCATATGACAATTTGATTTTTTTTCCCTCAAACAATGTTTGTTCAAGTGATAATTTGTTTTTTTTTCTCTCTAATGATATTTTCCTTAAATGCAGATATATTTTCCTCAAACAATGCTTGTTCAAATGACGATTTGATTTTTTTTTTTTCCTCAAACAATGTTTGTTCAAGTGATAATTTGTTTTTCTCTCTAATGATATTTTCCTTAAATGCAGATTTATTTTCCTCAAACAATGTTTGTTCAAATGATAGTTTAATTTAACTTAAGAAATATTATATCTCCCATTATTATAAATAAGATGCCACTAATCAACAGCAGATATATTTTTTCTACAATTTCATTTTCTCATATAGTAACTGTGCATAAAACAACAATGTTATAATTCTTATAATAATTATTCTGAAACAATTTACCCTTTTCAGAGTTAATAACCTCAAACCTGATTGTTAAAATTCAGGCTGTTTTTATTAAAATACTATGATTAAAAACCCGTGAAGTTTTATCTTTACAATTTGTTTGCTTAGGTTGCGACTGTGGTAAATATTCACGGTCTTGTAGCTTCGATCGATTTGGCCGCAAAAATGTGATTGCTACTTTGGAGCTATTCAGATAAACGACTATTGCCACGGTAAATGATTTCAATTTTTGCTTATTAATTGTCTCAATTAGATATTTGCTCTTTTAAGTTATTTTGAAACAAAGAAAAATTATATTTTAAAAATATAAAATTCTATTTCGCTATTTCATGTAATAATTATTAGTAGTATGTTAATAATTTTTGTTTAGTTAACAATATAGTAATAATTATTCAATAATAATTCAGGTGTTAATTTTTAAATATTATTCAGAATTTGATGTGAATAATTTTTAAAAAAGACTTTTAACATATAAGCAACTTAATTGTTCCTTTCTTTTTTATTATTTTGCTTTGTATCTCATTAGCTTAACGATTTTTATTATAATTAATTCTTTTAAACTAATACTAATATAAAAACCCAATAACTTTTAATTAGTTTTAAAATTATTCATTGAAAATGAATTATACTGAATACTAAAACAATAAAGTTATTTAAATATACTATAAATATTATAAAATTTTTAACATTTTGAAAATTTTAGTAATATACAGATTTTATAATCCAAACATGATTATGTTGTTGTTGCTTATCCCACTTGGTTGACGTCTAGACCAAGCCCACGAATACGTGTGTGGTCTCATCGTTGAAGGGAAAGGGGGCAACTTCTGTTGTTATGATGTACCTGTAGGTAGGCACAGGTACAATGTTTCCTATGAGCATGCGCGCTAGAAAGAAATATATTGGACGATAAAAAAACGTTGTGCAAAAACTCTCTAATATGTATTCGAGTATGGAAAATAAGTTCGTGCTATCCACTTTAGTGTTACTTGCCACCAGATAGTGCTGCAGCATTTTATCTTGCATACCGTTCAAACGATATCCCTGAAAAATAGTGTGCACATATATTAGAACATGGAGAATATATTCGCGATATGTAATTTTCTACAATAAATTTTTTTTTTTTGGCAGGACAACGAATGTCAGTTCTACTAGTAATATATATAATAATATGCAATAAAATCATATCATGCATTTGATTAGGGTATTCATATATGACTTTTCGAAATTTCATTAGAAAATTTTAAGCTTTTAATAATAATTAAGTGTATTTTGCATTAGTTGTTAAACATGATAAACATGACAATGCAAACAAAAGTATATTAAACATGATAATACTTTATTATTCATAAAATATAAACATTTCGGGTATGTTTAAGTTTTTCATGTGAAATGTATACTTTTAGCTATAGGAAGTGTGTCAGTTATCAGTACCACTGAAATGCCAAGCACAACGGAACTCACAACTCCTAGAAGTAAGTTTAAGGAATTTGATAATTTTTATTTTTATTATTAATACAAATTCATTTCTTTTGTCTTTTAATACATATGAAAATATTTCATTAAATAGTTTGAATCCGTCTGCATATAATTTTAATTTCATATTTCAAATTAGTATTTTTAGATAATTAGTTAATTAGGTCGTTTTTTCTATGAAACAAATAGGATTATTTAGTATTATTGTGCCCAAAAAGTAAGACCAATTTTTTTTTTTTCAAAAACTCTTTATTTTTCTTCCAAATTTATTTCATCGCCTTCAAAGTAATCCTCCGGGCACAATGCGCTTATGCCAACTTTTTTTCCAATACTCAATGCGTGCTAAAAAGTCATCGGCAGGGATGGCCTTCAAAGCGTACGCTGTTTCACGTAGAATCTCTTCAACGGACGCAGAACGGTCTCCCCGGAGTGGTCTTTTGAGTTTAGGGAATAGCCAGAAATCTCACGGTTTGAATACGCTGGTTGTGGAACGATATGGGTTTTTTTTTTTTGGCGAAAAAGTCACGAAGAATCAATGCATTGTGAGCTGGCGCATTCAGTGTTTTCGATACCAATCGAGATTTGACGCGACTGAGGCCCAAAGGGAATGGAACAATCCTTTTGAAATTCCAACATCATCAGCAAAGTAATTATAAATGGACGGTTTGCAAGCACCAGATATTTAATTTTCTGGACGTGAGCTTAGTTGGTTGATATTGATGGTCGACCAGAGCGCTCTTCGTCTTCAACGCTTTCTCTGCCTTCTTTGAACTGTTTATACCACTTCTAAACATTTCTATCGATATAGGAATGTTCACCGAATGTCTTCTGCAACATTCTATACATTTTCACAAAGAAAATTGAATGCAAGTTCTTTTCTCAATTAATTCAGACACTTCAAAAATCGCCGGGATCAGTTTGAGCGTCTCACAAAGCCAAGCGTAACTCAAACACTGATGAATATTTTGACGTCAAATTTCACACAGATGTCAAGGACAGTGCCAGCAACCTAAAAAGAAAAGAAAACTGAAATTCCATAAGCAACGGAATTTTAAATTGAAAATGGGTCTTACCTTTTGGACACAGTAGTATTTTAAAATTCTTAAACATTGCATCTGGAGTCTGTTCAGATAGTTGTCGGTAAACGTAGAAATACAGATTAAATTATTTCCTTCCCCAATTTATTTCCCCCTTATATCTCACATCATTATATTATCAACGGATATATTTTTAATACGCTTTTATTAGTTTCACCTGCATGTTTATTTGTTTGTAACTGACTCTTTGTGCTCGATTTTGCCCTACTTTAAGCGATTCGATTTAATTTAAACGTTGTAGAGTTATCAAGGACCAACGACACTAAAATATTTTGATGAGTTTATTATCTCATCATGATTAGGATCGCCGGATGTGTGATTTTATTTCAACTTATGAAGAGCAATTTAACCCATGTAGAATGAAAGTACCTAAGACATTTAAACCTACGTGGGATAGTGGCACGACGGATAACGCGCCTGACTACGGATCAGGAGATTCCCTATTCGAATCCTGGCTGGCTCGACCTATTCGCATTTAGCCTTTTTTTTTTACTTAAAATTAAGTTATTGTAAGAACTATAGTTCCAGTCCTCAGTACTGGGACCTCATTTAAATATTATAGTTTAAAAACAATAAAAAAAAAAGCGCTTTTAGAGTTAATCAAACTAAAAGTAAAAATATTTGTTAACGCAAGAATAAAATTAATGACGAGAAAATGAATGTCACTGTTCTAAAAGCGCGGGGTGCTTTGTATGACATTTTTAAACTAACTCTGCAATTCGGAGTGAAACTAGTGAAAAATTATAACGATTTATATCGAGCACCCCACGCTTTTAGAACAGTAACATTCTTTTTCTCGTCATTAATTTTATTCTTACGTTAACAATTATTTTTTACTTTTTAGTTTGATTAACTCTAAAAGCTTGTTTTTTAGTTTTTTTTAACTATAATTTATTATTAAAATATCATCATCAAAAACCTGTGAAGTTTTATCTTTACAATTTGTTTGCTTAGGTTGCGACTGTGGTAAATATTCACGGTCTTGTAGCTTCGATCGGTTTGGCCGCAAGAACTGTGATTGCTACTTTGGAGCTATTCAGATAAACGACTATTGCCACGGTAAATGATTTCAATTTTTGCTTATTAATAGTTTCAATTAGATATTAGGTCTTTGGAGTTATTTTGAAACAAAGAAAAAAAAAAATTATATTTTAAAAATACACAGCCCAGACAGATTAATGTGGCCATCACCTACTTTCGACGTCAACTTCAAATAACCAATCACAAATGGCAGGTGGCAGCACATTGCAGTGGAGTATGTATAAAGAATGTCATAGGGCATCGGAAAGCATTTCAATTGTTAATTACCTTGATCGAATTGCAATAGATCCGCTCTGCCAAAGGTGGTTATTCTGGCTTTTGACAGGTGGTCACATTAATGTGACTGGACTGTGTATATAATTGTAATTCGCATTTGATATCTTTTATTATTTTATTTAATAATTATTATTCGTATGTTAAAAATTTTTATTTAGTTATAAATATAATAATAATTTCTAGTGTTAATTTTGAAATATTATTCTGAACTTGATGTGAATAATTTTTAAAAGACTTTTTAACATATAAACAACTTAATTGTTCCTTCATATTTTTATTATTTTGCTTTGTATTTCATTATGCTTAACGATTTTTGTTATAATTAATTATTTAAAACTAATAATAATATAAAAAAATTTAATAACTTTCAACTACTTTTAAAATTATTCATTGAAAATGAATTATATTGAATACTAAAACAATAAAATTATTTAAATAGATTATGATTATTATAAAATTCTTTAACATTTTGAAATTTTCAGTAATATCTAAATTTTATAATCCAAACATGATTATGTTTTTGTTGTTGTTATTGCTTCTCCTACTCGGTAGACGTCTAAACCAAGCCCACGAACACGTGTGGTCTCATGGTTGAAGGGAAAGGGGGTAACTTCTGTTGTTATGGTGTACCGTAGATAGAAATCTGACTTGGCTCCGTGGCGCTGACTTTTTTTTATGGGGTAGGGTTATCTGCCCTAGGAACAACGCTTTATAGTCAAATTAGACCGAGACCTACGGCTTAAAGTTGATTAAAAAACATGAAGTTATACATTGATTCTGAAAAACTATATGCAGTGCACGCCGTATTATTAAATCGAAAATTTATCACTCTATATGCATAATAGTGTTTTACAGCAATTTATTTCAAAAGCTTATTATAGATGTCTTTAACATAACAATAATGATGACAAAATAATGACAGTTTAAAAAAAAACAATTTTTTAAAAATAATGTGCTCAGTCTTTAAATATATTATTTATAATTAATCATTACTTTTAATTACCCCAGGTTTCGGGTTCGAGCCCCGTCAATGCCGTGGATGTTTTAGTGGTTCTGAATCCACTTTAAACCATAGGTCCTGGTCTAATAGAATCCTAGAGCATTGCGGGGAGTGTTACTCACGTCCGTAGCCTATCTTCAAGCTACACGTGCCCCCTGGGTATAGCTAAAGGAGTAACGGCCTTGCAGCCCTTTACTTATGGCGTAAAGATAACTGTCTTTATATTTCCAGCTGCATTAAAAAAATGAACTTTTTTAATTACTATTCCAACAATAGGCAAAATTGTGGAAAAAGTTTGAGTATATATATTTTTGTAAAAACTATAACACAGTACATTTATACCAAAAACTATATATGATTATACTGACATTCCAATTAGAAGTATAATGAGTTGGAATACAGAGAAAATTTTACATTTCGAAAATAATTCAGTATAAAAAAATAATTTTTTAAAAACCTTTCCACAAATTTCATTGATTACATCTAATGAATTTAGTGAATCAATCCAACTGTTTCTGTTTGACCAGTAAATTCTTTAATATGTTCCATAAGGCTTAGATGATATTAAATTCAGGTATATTGCTAGAAAATTTTAGCATCGAATGCGATATTAAAAAAAATTGCCATTGAAAAACTATTTTGTCAAGAGACATCTTCATGTTTAATTAAATATTTTCAACAACACACAAAAGATTAGGATGCGGTGGTATTAATTTCAAATACAATATACTATTGATGTGTTTTCCGCTTTTTGAATTTCCCTTAAATCCTGCTATGCTATTTCATCGTACAGAGAGGTGGCCCTGGGCGAAGTATGTTGGAAGCCTAGCTGTTGGTGGGGTCAGCCTAGGCGTGAAAGCCATTCTGTTATGCCCAGCTAAAGCATAGTAAGCAGCTAAATCACATAATTTCCCACTTTTGCCCATAGCCAAGTTTAAAACTGACTTTTGTGTTTTCATCCTAAGGCCATAAATGCCCTGCTAAATATTTATATAAAAATTTTTTTTTTTAAGTCAATTCCTACTTTTTTTCACTCTATTGCAGAAAGTTCTTTATAAGTAATTTTCATTCATTTTTTAAGTTTATCTGGCGCCATCTATTGATAGATATATGCAACTTAAAATTAATTAATTTAATTTAATGAATGAATTAATATTTGAAAAACTTTATTAAGATCCAGTGTCCTCCACTACAAGTTAAAAAAAATGTATCTGAACTTGAGTGGATGAATAAAAAGTATTTTATGAACGATTGAAAATGTGAACAAGATATATATATATAGGGAGAGTGTGAGTTAATAGAAGGAATTGAAAAAACGCCAACCCAGCAATACTGAAAGATTATTAAACCTGCCTTAAATTAATTGAAAAAGTTTATGATATAAAGTTCTGCTGGATTCCAGGACATGCGTTTATCCCCAGTAATGAAAAAGCAGATTATGCAGCAAAAAATCTTCCGTGCAACTTAATTATGAAATACCATTTGCCGAATCAAATAAATATATGAAAACTGCAATCTCCTCCTCTTAGCAGGAATCCTGGACCAGGAATTGAATAATAAACTCTAGTTTATAAAATCCTATCATCACAGGCTTTCTAGACTCAAATCTTAGCAGATTATTAACTGTTAAATTGGCAAGGCTTCGAATCGGACATGCTTATTTTACCCATATGGTATATCTCCATCACATCTCCTCGCTGCTCAAAATGCAATAAGGTTATATTTATTAAACACATTTTACCTGAATGCGTGCATTTTAAACGATTGAGACACCTTAGATTTAATGCTACTAATATTTTATTAATTGACATACTGGGAGATAATTACCATGAGATTACATTTTTTACTTTTTAAAAACATTAACGCGCTACAACTAGTTTAAAATGTGATATAGGAAATTAAGGATTAAGTCAAGATTAAAGGACTTGTGTCTGAGCTCGGCATGGCTGAATTTGCGTCATAAAAGTTCATCAACCAATCAACAACTTTTTGAAAGACCACTGATCATGAAACTCTTCCCACATATTGTTTTTACTAATCTCCTGGTGAAGGAAAGCCTACACCAGGTCAGAAGACCACGTCGCAGGCGACTAGTACATGGCTGAGGGTAATATGCAGCTTCATTTTTAGCGAGGAACCACGACGACTGAAGACTGACTAAACCTCGACAACTCTCTTATGATCCTATTAGACCAGGACCTACGGTTTAAAGTGGATTCCGCATCACTACAAACATCCATGGCACGGACAGGACTCGAACCCGAAAACTGTGGCAACGAGCGCCAGATACTCGACTATTCATGCTCACTCTTCCCACATTCACTCATCAATCTTCATAGCTTAAAACTAAAGTTAAGTGTTCAAAACGAATAATGTATATATTCAAAATATCTCATGGAATACTTCTCATGAAACTCTATTTGTCCTTAGCAAATATAGTTATTGTGAGTCAAACAATTCCATAGATGGTGGCGCTTCGATCGATATAATTCATCCGTATTTGTGTTTGCCACTGAACTCCTAAAAACGACTGAACCGATCCTGATGAAATTTTTCGTGTATGTTTGAGTGGGTCCCTGGATGGTTTAGATTCGTAATTGTAACCGGTAGGTGGTGCTTCGATCGATATTCTTCTGTACGTGTGTTTGTCACTGAACTCTAATAAACGACTGTATCGATTGTGATGAAATTTTTTGTGTGTGTTTGACGGGGTCCCTGGATGGGTAAGATTCCAATTGGACCTGGTACGTGGAGCTGCGATCTGGTTCTTCTGTATGTGTGTTTGTCACTGAATTTCTCCTAAACGGCTTGACCGATTTTGATGAAACTTTTTGTGTGTGTTTGACAAAACAGGAAGAATGATTTTATACTATCCCCTGTTTTATAAATCACCACCAGATGGTGCTGCAGTATATCAACTTCTATACCGTTCAACCAGTCGTTATGAAAATTGGTAATAATATGTATTCGAATATTGAAAATAGCTTCGCCCTATCCACTTTATTGTTACTTACCACCAGAGGGTGCTGCAGTATTTCATCTTATATACCGTTCAAACGATATCTATGAAAATTAGTATGCACATGTATTAGAACATATATTCGAGACACGTAATTTTCTACAATGCTTTTTTTTTTTTTTGGCAGGAGAACGTGTGCCATGTTCTGCTAGTAATATATATAATAATATGCAATAAAATCATATCATGCATTTGATTAGGTACTCATATATGATTTTTCTAAATTTTAGATTTTCGAAATTTCATTTAAAAATGTTAAGCTTTTAATAATAAAGTGTATTTTTCTTTAGTTCTTTATAGAATATGATAAACATTATGGTGCAAACGAAACTATATCAAATATGATAATGCTTTATTACTTAAAACATACCCGTTTTTCATGTGGAATGCATTCTTCTTTAGCTATAGGAAGTGTGTCAGTTATTAGTACCACTAAAATGCCAAGCACAACGGAAATCACAACTCCTAGAAGTAAGTTTAATGACTTTGATAATTTGTATTTTTGTATCCAGATGGAATTATTTCATTAAATATTTCGAATCCATCGACATATAACTTTTATTTCATATTTAAAATTCTACATTTTACTAAACAAAAAAGATTATTTAGTGAGGCAATCATTTGTAAAGTATTTTACCTTATTATTTTCGTAATAAAAATATGTGAATGAAAAACGAAAAAAAAAAAAAAAAAAAAAAGACTACTACCGATTTACACGTTTTTAAAAAGTTATTGTCTTTTAATAAAATAAATATATATATTTAAAGATAGAAAACAAAGAAACATACTTTTTCATTATTTTGAGCTTCGTCGGTTGAGGTGGAGGATCGACCAGAACGCTCTTCGTCTTCAACGCGTTCTCTGCCTTCTTCGAACTGTTTATGCCACTTCTAAACATTTCTTTCCGATACAGGAATGCTCACCGAATGCCTTCTGCAACATTCTATACGTTTCCACAAACAAAATTTAATGCAAGTTCTATGCTCAATTAATTCAGTCATTTCAAAAATCGCCGGAATCCGTTTTAGCGTCTCAGCCAAGATTAACTCAAACACCAATGAATATTTTGAAGCGAAATTTCACACAGATGTCAAGGACAGTGCCAGCAACCTAAAAAAAAAAAAAATTGAAATTCCATAAGCTCCGGGAATTTTAAATTTAAAAATTTGTCTTACTTTTTGGAGCAGTGGTATATAATTCTTCTGCACATGTGTTTGTCACTCTTCCTAAATGGCTGGACCGATTTTGAAAAATTTTTTTTTGTGTGTTTAAGTAGGTCCCCGGATGATTTAGAGTCCCAATTGGACCTGGTAGGCGACGTTGCAATCGGTTTCTTCTGTACATCGGTTTGTTACTGAACTCCTCCTAAACGGCTTGACTGATTTTGATGAAATTTTTTGTGAGTGTTTGACAAAGCATGGAGAATGTTTTTAATGCTATCCCCTTTGTTGTCAGTCGCCATCAGATAGTGCTGCAGTATATCAACTTCTGTACCGTTCAATCAATCGTATTCGTGATAATCGTAATAGTATGTATTCGAGTATGGAAAATAGGTTCGCGCTATCCACTTTATTGTTACTTACCACCAGTGGGTGCTGCAGCATTTCATCTCATTTACTGTTCAAACGATGGCCATGAAAATTTGTGTGCACATATATTAGAACATGGAGAATATATTCGCTATATGTAATTTTCTACATTACATTTTTTTTTTTTTTTGGCAGGACAACGTATGCCAGGTTCTGCTAGTAATATATATAATAATATGCAATATAATCATATCATGCATTTGATTAGGGTATTCTTGCATGATTTTCGAAATTCCATTAGAAAATTTTAAGCTTTTAATAATAATTAAGTGTATTTTTTTCTTTAGTTGTTAAACATGATAAACATGATAGTGCATACAAAATTATATTAAACATGATAATGCTTATTATTTATAAAATATAAACATTTCGGATGTGTTTTTAAGTATTTCTCGCGAAATGTATTCTTTTTTTTTTTTTGCTATAGGAAGTGTGTCAGTTATCAGTACTACTGAAATGTCAAGCACAACGGAAGTCACAACTCTAAAAGTAAGTTTAAAGATTTTGATAATCTGTATTTTTAATTTATTATGAAAATTATATATTGGAACATGAAGAATATATTCGCGATATGTATTTTCTACCAGGCATTTTTTTTTGGCAGGACAATGTATGCCGGGTTCTGCTAGTTTTTTATAAATTATTTCAAATAAAAACTAAAATCATCAGAATTTAAAATTATAAAATTTATTTATTGCAGAACTCAAAATTCAAATTTTGGAAAGGGAGTATAAATTTTGAGCTTTCCTAATTATTGTAGAATAAACATATAATTTTAACATTTGTGTATAGAACCTTAGTATAAGGGTATATTATTTACTTTTTATTTAAGAAATTATAGCAACTTTGGTCCGATATTTAGTGTAAAATGTTCGCTTATTTAGGAGAAACAACTACAGCTGCAAGTACTACTGAAATGACAAGTACAACAAAGTTCTTGACAACTCCAGTAAGTAAGATTAAAAACATAGTTTGATAACCACTGTATAGCACAATTGTCATTTCATAAAAGATTTTTTATTTCTTTATCATTATTTTTATTTTACATTAGCAGTCTTACACAAGGTTCAATACTTTGACATTTCGATAAAATATTAAAAAACATAATTAAGATTAAATTTATAAGACTCTTTAATATCTGAAACTATTCATAATGCAATTTATTTTTAAATAAATAAGCTCATATTTCTCATTATAATTTGATTTTCATTAATTTCTCATCATCATAATTTACATTCTACTGATTGATACTATAAAAATGCTACAAATAAATTTTAATTTTATGCAATTTGTGCTTATACATAAAAATTTACTTATTTATTCAATATAAGGTCAATCACAAAATAACATGTTTGTTCATCTTATACTCTGTGTATAAAACTACTGTGTTTCTCGATTATATTAATTTAAATTACTTCAAAATATATTGAAACCAATCTGTATTTTCATTAATAACATGGTTTTTAAAATGTAACAAAGTAGTTAAGAAAAGTATAAATTTATATTTTCGGAATCCACTTTAAACTGTAGGTTCCGGTCTACTATGGCCCGTAAGAGCTTTGGGCATCGAATTGACAACCCTACCTCGTAAAAAGAAAACATCTCCTGTCACGAAATTTGCCAGTAGGCAGACGGCCTTGGCCATCCTTGGGCTGTTGCGCCATGACGATGATGATAAATAAATTGCGCTACTGATGATGATGATAATAAATTGCGCTACAGTTGATGATGATAAATTATATTACTGATGATGATAATAAATTGCGTTACTGATGAAGATGATAAAATTTGCGTTACTGATGATGATTATAAATTATGTTGCTGATGATGATAATAAATTGCGCTACTGATGATGATGATAATAAATTGCTCTACTGATGATGATGATAAATTATATTACTGATGATGATAATAAATTGCGTTACTGATGAAGATGATAAATTGCGTTACTGATGATGATTATAAATTATGTTGCTGATGATGATAATAAATTGCGCTACTGATGATGATAATAAATTGCGCTACAGTTGATGATGATAAATTATATTACTGATGATGATAATAAATTGCGTTACTGATGAAGATGATAAATTGCGTTACTGATGATGATTATAAATTATGTTGCTGATGATGATAATAAATTGCGCTACTGATGATGATGATAATAAATTGCTCTACTGATGATGATGATAAATTATATTACTGATGATGATAATAAATTGCGTTACTGATGAAGATGATAAAAATTGCGTTACTGATGATGATTATAAATTATGTTGCTGATGATGATAATAAATTGCGCTACTGATGATGATAATAAATTGCGCTACTGTTGATGATTATAAATTATGTTACTGATGATGATGATGATAAATTATGTTACTCATGAAGATAATAATATTGCGCTACTGATGATGATGATGATGATAATTGCGCTACTGATGATAATGATAAATTTATAGTGATGCTATTATTTTTTTTAGGTTGTGAATGCGGTAAAATATTCACGTTCTTGTCGATTCGATTATTTTGGCCGTCAAGTGTGTGAGTGCTACCCTGGATATGTTCAAATTAACAACTACTGCCATGGTGCAATGCTTTTATTTTTTCAGAACACATTTATTATTATAATTATCTTTTTTCATATTTTTAATTATTTAGATGAAAGAAGAAGTTTTGGATAATAAATGTATTTCTAAAAATGTCTTAAACAGTGAATTTTAAAACTAAAATGTTCAATTGAACTCGCAATTGAGTAATACACGAGGACAAATTTTCTTGTCAAAATGAAATAAACTAAATAAAACAAGTAATATAAAAAAATGTTTTAAGTGAATTCCTACTTTTTTTCCCCTATATTGAAAAGTCCTTTACAAATAAGTTGAAATTTCCCTCCTGCATCTGGCGCCATCTATTGGTAGATACATGCAACTTAAATCTAAAAAAAAAACTAAAATTAATTAATTAAATTTAATGAATGAATTAATATTTGAAAAAACTGTATTAACATCAAGTGTCATCCACTACAAGTTTTAAAAAAAATGTATTTGAACTTGAGTGGATGAATAAAAAAAATATTTTAGGAACGATTAAAAATTTGAACAGAATATATATAGGGAGAGGGTGAGCTAATAAAAAGGAATGAAAAAAGGTACTAAAAAGCAATGTTCAAATAAACTCTTCATTGAGTAATGGACGAGGACATTTTTCTTGTCAAAATGAAATAAACTAAATCATGAAAGATGCTTTTTTTACATTGAAATGTTTTGTGATGAGTAAAATAAAATGTGTTAGTGCAAAAAAATTTTTAGGGAAATTTAAAAATTTCTTTCTCAATAACAATAATTTTTACATTTGATAATCTTTTTATAGCAAAATTAAATTTCTCTTTGTAAATAATAGTTTTTAAAATTAAATTATTAATTAACTTTACTTTTAATAATAATTTTTTAAAACAAACTAGAATCACTAGAATTCAAAATACTTCTGACTTTTGAATTTTAAAATTTATTTTTTCAGATATGAACATTGCAATTCTTTAGTGTGTGCTTCATACTTTAAGCATTCAAATCATTGCAGCATACAGTCAGTTAGGTGACATTAAAAATGAGATCTTATAATTTTTGTCCTGCTGATGTTATGGTTTTGTTTTATTCGCACGTATTAACATTTTCTTTTTTTGCATATTTTTAAAAAACTACAATTACCATAACCTAAAGCAACTTTCAATTATAGTTTAATGTATTGTTGAAAAAATATTTTAATCCAAGTTCAATAAGGTTTATTGGCAGGCAGTTAAATATTGTTAACTTAGAATAAACATAACAATTTAAGATATTATTAGTGTATTCAATACAAATACAAAAATGGATTATTTACATTTTATTTAACCCATTCAGCGGCCTCAATGTTGACCAATACGTGATTCACATCATTATTTCTTCGGTTTGGTTTGTCTTGTCGTTCCACGGTCATTTTGAGCACATTTTAGGCTAATTAGACCTGGACCAACAGTTTAACGTGGATTCCAAACCATCCAAACATCCATGCCGCCAGGATTCAAACCTGAAGCCTATGCTAAAACGGCCAGAGCGCTAACTAATTGGCTATAAGGCTGCACCGTTTCTAAGGAGAAAATCGGTTTTACTCAGAAATACTTGCTTCACACACATGTGTTGAGGAATTTCACACGGGCTTAATTTGTTACTTTCAATATGAAGCAAACCTGTCCTTACCTTTCAAATAATAAGTTAAAGTTAATGACCTTTGGCGAACTTTTTACTCGAAAGAAGTAATGTAATCATAAACAACCCTGCCCTCATGGGTTCCCGCGAAATGGGAGATAGAATGTTTCATGAAATTGCGGTACAAAGATGAATGTCGGATGTATCCGCTGCGATGAACTCGTTATTTGAGTAACAACAGAGGTTTGCTTCAAATTGCTTTGAACGAAACAGCCCATATTATAAGGTCTTTAAAATATCAGGAGGTTTCGTGTTTTCAATCTCGTAACGAGTGATTCATTCCTTTGAGCTTTATAACACCAAAACATCAAGTATAAGAAAATGAACAATTGAAAACTAATCCGATATTCTGAACTGTGGCTAATCCGATATTCTGAACTGTGGCTAATCCGATATTCTGAACTGATAAAAAATGTGTATATTATGTTGTTCTAATGCAGCTGGAAATACACAGGCAGTTAGTCTTTTATGTCATAAGCAAGTGCTGCACCGTTGTTACTCATTAGCACTACCCAGGGGGCATGTGTAGCTTGAAGACATTCTAAAGACATGAGTAACACTACCCCCACAACGCTCTACGATCCTATTAAACTGGGACCTACTGTTTAAAGTGGATTCGAACCACTACAAACATCGCTGGCACAGCCGGGACCCGAACCCGAAACCTGTGGTATCGAGTTCCAGAGCGCTAGCCACTGGCCATCAGGCCTCCAATATGTATATATAAGCAGAAACAACTTCAGTGAAAGCATGAGAATTCTCGTTGGGAAATATTCAGTTACCCGAAATGCCAATGCGTCCACACACGCTGACTACTATGGGCCAAAACAGAACGACCGTCTTTGTCTATCAGGCCGCTGATTGGCTTTAATTCATGACTATAAATCTGATAATTTATTCAGTGTGAAATGCTTATTTCCTTAGAAGAATCAACTACAGCTGTAAGTACTACTGAAGAACGAAGTACGCCTGAAATCTCGACAACTCCAAAAAGTAAGATTAAGAATTTGGAAATTCCCCCTATTGGTTCTTAAAAACAACTCTTTTATCTGTTCTTTTTTTAATAGAGTTGAATTATTTAATGAAAAGTTTCTTACCTGATTCATTCTTAACTATTCTCATTTAATAATTTAAGTTTTAAGTTCAGATAGATCTATATAATAAAAATTCTGAAAAAACGCAAAATGAATGTCATGTAACTGAAACTTCAGCCAGTAGATCTACCTTTCGGTGGTCGAAAATTTTAGTCAGAAGTTCGTTAATTGAAAAAATGATATATCCCCTGCTCATTCAAGTTTTGAATTTTCTATGGGAATTCACTTTTATTATAACGTAATATAAGACGAAAAAATAATCGCTTGAGACTTTTTCAAACAAAGAATATAAATATGTCAATTACAATTCAATATACATATACTACATAGTCCAAAAAGTAAGACCAGTTTTCAATTTAAATTTACCGGGAATATGGTATTTCGTTTTTAGATTGTTAGCATTGTCCTTGACGTCTGTGGAAATTTGACGTAAAAATATTCATTAGTGCTTGAGTTATGCTTGGTTTTGTGAGATGCTAAAACTGATTTCAAGAATTTTTAAATGTCTCTTCAATCGACTCAAAACGTTGTCTCCGGAGTGGTCTTTTGAGTTTAGAGAATAACCAGAAGTAGCACGATGCTAAATCAGGTGA
Source organism: Caerostris extrusa (assembly GCA_021605095.1). Taxonomy (NCBI): domain Eukaryota; kingdom Metazoa; phylum Arthropoda; class Arachnida; order Araneae; family Araneidae; genus Caerostris; species Caerostris extrusa. The sequence goes on along the minus strand of BPLR01005363.1, from coordinate 94,644 downwards.
ATACGGTGGTTGTGGAACGACATGGGTTTCATTTTTGGCTAAAAAAGTCACGAAGAATCAATGCAGAGCTGAATGTGAGCTGGTGAATGTGAGCTGGCATTCAGTGTTTTCGGTACCAATCGAGATTTGATGTATTTGAGGCCGAAAACATCTTTTAAAAAAAAAATTTTTGAAATTCGAACATCAGCAAGGTCTCTAATTGTAAATCGACGGTTTACAAGCACCGAATCATTTTTGGAAGTGAGCTTCGTCGATTGAGGTTTATGGTCGACCGGGGGGCTCTTCGTCTTCAACGCGTTCTCTGCCTTCTTTGAACTGTTTTTACCGCTTCTAAACATTTCTTTCCAGTATAAGAATGCTCACCGAATGACTTCTGCAACACAACATTCTATATGTTTCCGCAAACAAAATTGAATGCAAGTTCTTTGCTCAATTCATTCAGACATTTCAAAAATCGACGGAATCAGTTTCAGCGTCTCACAAAGCCAAGCGTCACTCAAGCACTAATATTTGGACGTGAAATTTCACACATATGCCAAGGACAGTTCAACAACCTAAAAAAAAAAAAAAAATATGGAAAAACCATATGCCGGAAAATTTAAATTTAAAACTGGTTTTACTTTTTGGACACAATAGTATACATGAAGTGTTTTGCGCTTAGTCACCATTCACCTGCAAGCACTTTTATAATATCCAGAGGCAAGCTGCCTTAGACAATTGCGCTTAAATTTCGCCACCTGGAATTCACCAAGGATGATTTTCACGTTTACTGCGGGATAGACGTTAATAAACATAGAAACCAGTGTTGCGGTATCGAAGACTGAAAGAAGAAATCGATTTCTTCGTTCCATTATGAAAACTGCATGAAACTCATCATGCATTTCTGAAATCGTATAATGTTATGTGCAGAAAGTATGATTCCACATTTAACGGGATCTTGCATTACAACACCATTCTAACAAAGAACCGAAGACACGAATGAAAAAAAAAAAAAAGGTTTTTTATTCCTACAGGATTGACATCAATCAAATTTTCTGAGAATTCTGTACAAATCCAGGGTTTTGGATTGAAAATTATCTTTCTGTCCTTCTGCTTATATGTAGCACAAAGAAGTTCGATGAAATAGAAGTTGAATGCGATGTGGGAATTTAGTAATAGAAAACTAGCCATCCTGTAGACTGGATTTTACTTTTTGATTGTTTCCGATTCAAATTTGAATCCGGATCACGATCGATGATGCCGAATTAACGATAATATTTGAATTAACCATGTATACTAAATTTTCCCAATATGTTTTTATAAATTAAAAAATAGTCATATTTTAAGTGCCCAATAAATTTAAATACGAATAGAACATTTTATTTAAATAAATAAAACCACTATTTAAATCTCTGTAACTAATTTTTGTACTATTACGTTTTAATATCGTGCAATTTTATCATTTGACCATATATGGAGGCTAACGCTGCCAAAATGCCACAATAATGCCAAACTGTCTGTCTGTCATTGTGCCCTACGAAATTATTATGTTAACCATTTCATCATTTAAAATTATATCACAAAGTTTCATTTAAAGTGTTCATTTCTTTAGCTACACCAACCCCATCTGTGGTTACTACCGAAGAAAGGCCAAGAACGACGATACCTTCAACAGCACTTCGAAGGTAAAAGTAAAAATGTTTTTGGAAAAATCTCATTCATCCATATAGTGATGTTGAAAAAATTATCATTATTATTATTTAAAATTAATGTTATCTTTCAAAAATTCATTAAACTAATTAATAATTATTAATTATTAAATAAATTGCATTTAAAGGTTAAGTTACATTTCAGAACGCAAATTATAAACCAAAAAGTAGAAAGACAAACAATCTTTTGTGGAGCATTTTATGTGGGTGAACAATAAGTAGGGGAAACACTTCGGTAGTTTTTAAAAGTGTTTATTTATTAGTCTGTAATCTCTCATCACCTCCGTCGCAAAACATTCATGGTGGCGTAAAAAAAACTACTTAATTTTTTTAACAGATGTATAGCCTTAAACCTTTCTAAGTAATAGCCTTAAATGTCTAACACTTTGTGAGAAATTACTGGAATAAAATATGATAGATAGTAGAATTAAAGAATAATAGATAAAGAATCCCTACAAGTGTCGTCCATAAAAAAATCCCAGTGATTTAGGCACGAGGAATAGGATGACCATTCGTACACTAACACTCCGTCCATTTCTTTAATGATTAACTTCTACAGCTGTAAATGATCCCATTCTGGTATAAATGATAACTCTCCATTGGTAAAGAAATTAGAGTAACTTTCATATCTTTCATCACATAAAATCTGTGATGGCGTAGAAAAAACAACAACGAATAATAACAAAACGAGTAATATAAAAACAATTTTTTTAAAAGTCAATTCCAACTTTTTTTCACTCTATTGCAGAAAGTCCTTTATAAATAATTTTCATTTATTTTTTTAAGTTTATCTGTCACCATCTATTGGTAGATAGATGCAACTTAAATCTAAAAAAGACTAAAATTTATTAATTAAATTTAATGAATGAATTAATATTTGAAAAACTGTATTAACATCAGTGTCATCCACTACAAGTTTTAAAAAATGTATTTGAACTTGAGTGGATGAATAAAAAGTATTTTAGGAACGATTAAAAATTTGAACAGAATATATATAGGAGAGTGTGAGCTAATAAAAGGAATTGAAAAAAAGGTACTAAAAGCAATGTTCAAATAAACTCTTCATTGAGTAATGGACGAGGACATTTTCTTGTCAAAAATGAAATAAACTAAATCATGAAAGATGCTTTTTTTACATTGAAATGTTTTGTGATGAGTAAAATAAAATGTGTTAGTGCAAAAAAAAAAAATTTTTAGGGGGAAATTTAAAAATTTCTTTCTCAATAACAATAATTTTTTTACATTTGTTAATCTTTTTATAGCAAAATTAAATTTCTCTTGTAAATAATAGTTTTTAAATTAAATTATTAATTAACTTTACTTTTAATACTAATTTTTTAAAACAAACTAGAATCACTAGAATTCAAAATACTTCTGACTTTTGAATTTTAAAATTTATTTTTCAGATATGAACATTGCAATTCTTTAGTGTGTGCTTCATTCCTCCACTACAATATATAAAAAAATGTATTTGAACTTGAGTGGATGAATAAAAAAGTATTTTATTAACGATTGAAAACTTGAACAAGATATATACAGGGGAGTGTGAGATAATAGAAGGAATTGAAAAATTAAGTCAAAAAGTACAAATTTTTACATTCACTCTATGCCTCCAATGTCTAGCACATTTTGAAAAAAATCATGAAATCTTCGTATGAAATCAGCTCATCTACTCTTATAGCACAAATAATTTTGCTACAAATGAGCCCTCTCAAGTGATTTGTGATTTAGTTTGTCGCTCTACGGCCATTTCTTTGCACACTTTAGGCTAATTAACCGGCATCTACAGTTTTAAACGAACTCCGAAACACTGACAAACATCCATTCCACCGCCAGAATCCAAGCTATGGCACCAAAGGACAGAACTCGCTAGCCCATTGGCCATCAAGCCGCGAAGTGGTTTATGAAGAAATGCATGACATCAAATGTTTTGAAACTGTATACATTATTATTTGAATTGCAGTTTGGGCTATAAGATTCTTATCTAAATTTTGAATTATTTTTTAAAATATTTTGATTAATGTTTAGGATGTTGTTTCATTATTTTTTTTGTGTGTCCAGATTGTTACTGTGGAATAAATTCGCGCTCTTGTCGCCTCAATTGGTTTGGCCTCAAAATTTGTGACTGCTATCTTGGATATGAGCAAATTGATGGCTATTGTCTGGGTAACGTCTTTATTTTTTCAAATCTTTATTGTGCATTATTTGTTTTCTAAAGTTATACGTAGCAAATTAAATTATTAGGCAAATCTTAAAAGAGCCCTTTTAAAATGATATGCTATGTACAATTATTAATATAAAATTAAATAACGTGAAATTTTTAAATTTTTTATAACACACTTTGCACTGAAATCATTATTTTGTAAATATCTTTGAAAATTTATTAAATTTAATTTATTTATCATATTATGAATGAGTTTTTCAGCATAATTTATAATTTCTATATAATTAAGAATTTAAATTTTTTATATAATTTCTGTATATTTCATTATCTTACAATTTATCTGTAATTTATAATATTTTGTTAAAATTCTAAGATAAAATCGAATGAAAAACTGTTAAAAACAGAAATCGTTATATATCACTATTTTAAATATTGATTGCTCAAATGGAAATACATTTTAATGTTTCAGAACCAATGCAGTAAGAATTTTTTCCATTATCAGGGCCCTGGGAAAAAATGTGTGCAAACTAGCAAATAATTTTCAACTTTTATTGTTAACTGCGCACCATATCGCACCTTGCAGCATTGTGATTGTCCGAGATTTGGCAAAATAATTACATTTGTCATCACCGATGTAGGAAAAGTACAAATTTATAAAATATTAATATCAATGAATACATATCAAGTTTTTCTTCAGATATTTTGCTTCTGTATCCCATATTCATTTGCAAATTTGATTTTAAAATATACATGCTTATGTTAAAATTTAACTTTTATAATGACATAGAATAATAGCTAAGAGGTTTATTTTATTTTATTCATCAGATATTTATAAAAGAAAAGTGTATCACTGAGTAATAAATGAAAATAAGCATTACTAATAAATTAATCAGTATATACATAATAATTATTTGTGTGCAAACTTTTAAAATAAATAGAAATATTAGAAATAATTACTTATTTAACTATAAAAAATTTTTCTTACATTGTTTTGATAATACCTTGAAATGAATGCTTTATTTTAGCTGTCTTTTCAATGCTTGTTAAAAAATGTCAAATAAGAAATTCTTATGTTTCTATCTTTTAGCAAGGACTACCACTGTAAGGCCGATAACGACCACAAGAGGTAAGAATAAAAGATCTCACCCTAATTTTTAATTTCTTTAACAAAATCACTTACTTAATCTTAATATTGCAAGTGAATCACAGTTCAGTTTTATGTAATTTGATCTAAAACTTTGTCGTGAAATTTACATTTAATGCTTCATGTTGCTAGCATAATTTTCATCGTTGCGCATCTAAAAGATTAATTAAGCAATATAATCATTTGCGAAATATTTCATCATTATTTATTAAACATTATTCATTAGCGTTTCGATATCCTCTTTTCTGAATTACCATGCAGTTTCTCCGCTGAGTCACAATTTCCCCTCTTCAACTGTTTTTATTTCTATTGTTTAATTTTTTATTACCTTTTATTTTTTTCCATTTTAAAATTTTATTTCTTACTTAAAATTACAATAATATAAAAATTTATACATAGTCCAGTCACATTAATGTGACCACCACCTACTTTCGACGTCAACGTGAAATAACCAATCACAAAAGGCAGGTGGCAGCACATTGCAGTGCAGTGTATATAAAGAATTCCACTTAATACCACTTAAATACCACATTCCACACTTCCACACTCAAAAGCCAGAACATACAAGAGTGTATATTCTGGCTTTTGACAGGTGGGCACATTAACGTGACTGGACTGTATATATATATATATATATATATATATATATATATATATATGCAAAATTTTTTATTAATTTAAAAATTAATATAGAAAAATTAATTAATTAGTTAATTTTTTAATTAAATATATATATATATATCTTACTCCTTTTCTATCTAATCAATGGGCTGAAAGCTTAAACTTCTCTCATTCACAAAACAGGAGATAGAGGTTGCTGAGCAACCAAGGCTCTCCGTTAACCTGGCCAATCGTCGTATTCCTTAAAAACAGACTGTAACTGAGAAAAACAAGTAATATAAAAAAAAAAATTTTAAAGTCAATTCCTACTTTTTTTCACTCTATTGCAGAAAGTCCTTTATAAACAATTTTCATTCATTTTTTTAAGTTAGAAAAGTTGAAATTTTCCTCTTACATCTGGTGCCATCTATTGGTAGATATATACAACTTAAATTTAAAAACCCCTAAAATTACTGAATTAATATTTGAAAAAACTGCATTAACATCAAGTGTCATCCACTGCAAGTTAAAAAAATGTATTTGAACGTGAGTGGAAGAATAAAAGTATTTTATGAACGATTGAAAATTTGAACAAGATATATATAGGGAGAGTGTGAGCTAATGGAAGGAATTGAAAAAAAAGATTTGTTTGATTTTAAGATGATTTTTTTTCCTAATCTATTGACAAATTCAGAAAAGAATTCATCAAATTCATCCTCCGATTGAAATCGTACTCCCAATTTGAGAATCATTACTTAATTCATGTTATCATTATTTATTCAATTCCTTCTTTTAGCTCACACTCTCCCTATATATGTTAAAATTTTCAATCATTCATAAAATACTTTCTTATTCATCCACTCAAGTTCAAATACATTTTTTTTTTGAACTTGTAGTGGATGACACTGGATGTTAATGCAGTTTAATTTAATTTTTTTTTTTTGAGATTTAAGTTGAATATATATCTACCAATAGATGGCGCCAGATAAACTTTAAAAAAATCAATGAAAATTGTTTATAAAGGACTTTCTGCAATATAGAGAAAAAAATAAGAATTGACTTTAAAAAAATTTTTTTTTATACATATTACTTGTTGTTTACGGAAAATATTCACTAATGTTTCGAGATTTAAAAACTGCAATGAAATATTTTTTCTCCGTGATTATGATGTCGTTTTTGTTTTTTTCATTTGGTGTAATTTGTTACTGTGGTTAAAAATTTACACTCCTGCAATATCGATTGGTTTGTGTGAAACTATGTTATTGCCGCTGTGGATATGTGCAAATTACTGCTATTTATTAGATAAAATATTTTAATTTTCTAATTAGTTTAATTTTTGCTAATTAACAATGTTTCCTTTTTAAATACGGTATTACTAATTTTTTCAATATTATCGTTTCTCCAACAATATTCAGTAAAGTTTTAATATTAAATTGAATATTTACGAACTTTTGTCTTTTGTGAAATTGGATATATATATCTATATATTAAGTAGGACATATTAACCTGTAAAATATATTATATTTGTTGCCATTTAATTGTTTACATGTTGATAACTTTGTTTAAAAAGCGCAATAAATTAAATTTGCTATGCAGCTGTTTTTTTTTTTTTTTTTTATTCGGACGCTTTAGACTTAACTCAAGTTCAATTCTAGAACTATGCAATGATGAAAATGTTTGTATGGAAAGTGTCAAGTTCTGGGATATGGATATGAATGCAGGTAAGAGGATTTATAATACTATTTCTTAACATAAAAATATATTAGATTTAAATATTATTCTTTATATATATATGTGTGTATATATATACATACACGAGGTCCGAAAATACTGCAAAACAGCATAAACTGTGCAAAATGAGATTCTTTAGATTAAGAAAAAGTTGTGTAAATGTAATTCCTCTACGATATATAGTTTTCAAGAAAATTCTGGAAAAAAGGCCTTTACCTTAAAGGCGATGTACATAGAATAAGTTTTATTACTATCACATTGAATTACAAGACATATGAAAAAAAAAAAAGATTTAAGCAAATAAAATTTAAAATTATAGAACTGGGTTTACGAAAATAGTTCATAAAGAGAGCTGTTTAATGCATACACTATGCAGTTAAATAGGCAATTCAAGTTCCTTCAAAAAACGCATAATCAAGCAATCATGAAAAATTTTTCATCATTAGATTGCTTCGCTTACACGTTTCACGCTTAAACGCCTCACGCTTCGGCGGGAACAAGCCTTTATAGTATGAGACCAGAGGCTGTTAGATCATATACAAATAGACACTCAAAGCAGTAGAATAATGAGCAATTTTGAACAATTTATTCAACCAGTTTATCTACTACATGTTAAGTATAATCAATTAAACAAATCTATTTAATAAACAATTCATTTATAAAAAAACATTAACCAATGAAACTCAAGTTGGAAAAAATTGCTAAGCAGCAATTTCTGCTCTTTAAGCAATTGAGGTATGAGCATTTTGAGCAATTCCCTATGTAAATACCATGTCGTATGCACTTACCACTGCTTCTACGTTTATCAGAGTTCATTTTTATGCAGTCGATAGGACATCCTACTTTTTCATTGGCTTCTTTTTCACGAAAATTATGCTCAGGTAAATACGAGGGTAAGTTGAAATGTTCTCAGTCTGACAATGAAATACTGCGCCTTTCAGTTAAAAAATTATTTTATTTTTCTACATACTCTTCCTTGGCTTCAACAAACTTGGTCCAACGTTTCTCCAACATCAGTATTCCTTCTCGGAATTGAGAGTATGGAAGGTTGTGAATATATTCATCTACGGCCCTTCAACTTCTTCATTGAATGCGAAGCGCTTTCCAGAAAAAAATTTCTTCCAATTTGGGAACAAATGTCTGAGGGTGCCAAATCAGGGGAATAGGGGGAGGGCAGAGCAAGTCGTATCCCAACTCCCCGCAGTTTTCCCATCGCCAACGCATCCTTGTGCACAGGTGAGTTGTCCTGGTGAAAGATGATTTTTCTCTTCAATCCAGGCTTCTTCTCAATTTTGGCATCCACCTGGTCAAGAAGGATGGAGTAATATTCGCCTTTAATTTTTTTGCCTTTTGCAAGATAATCAATTAACAGGATCCATTTCGCATCCAAAAACACGCTGGCCATGACCTTTTCTGGCAAATGCGATCGACTTCGCTTTCTTTGGCGCTGAACCACCGGCTTCCACCCACTGCTTGGACTGCTGTTTTGTTTCTAGTGTGTAGTGGACCCATGTCTCATCCATGGCGACAAACCGCCGCGCAAAAATCGGTCAGATCCCTATTGAATTGGTCCAAAGATTGCTGTGAAAATCGTTTGCGCATTTGCTTTTGATCGGCATTCAGCAAATGCGGCACCCAACTTGTGCAGAGCTTTCGCATCCCTAATTCTTCGTTCAAGATGTTTCGCACAATTTCTTCCGATATCGCCACAGCCTCAGTTGTCTCACTCGCCTATCGTCCAACACGATATCACGCACTTTTTTATGGTTTCTCGGTGTGGTTGCAATTTTGGGCCGTACTTCACATGGGTCATCTTCGAGGGATGTGAGACCACGTTCAAATTCAGCTGCTTACTTTTTAACGGTTGACATGAAAGGAGCAGAGTCCCCATAAACTTTTGTCAACTTTGGATGAATTTCCTTAGGGGTTAATTCATCCAAAACGAAGATTTTTATGACCGCACGATATTCAAGTTTATCCATTTTAACGAAAAACACCCAAGGCGTGTAATCCAAATATTTGTGTAAACTAACTAATAGAGAGAACAAGTTGAAAGTTGGCATACGAACTAATGATACGTGCACCCAGGCAGGAAACATAAATTTTGCTGATTGGAGCGCCATCTCTGTATCAAGTCGTGAACTTTTCACCTTACCCTCGTATTTATGCATTCCGAGCAAAAATTCCCGCCTTGCATAGTTTATGCGCTAATGTCCGAACACCCTTCATAGCAATTTTTTTTCCCAACTTCGGTTTCATTGATTAATGTTCTTTAATGAGGGGCCTGAATGGCCGAGTGGCTAGTGTTCTGGCGCTCGGTACCACAGGTTTCGGGTTCGAGTCCCGGCGGTGTCATGGATGTTTGTAGTGGTTCGGAATCCACTTTAAACCGTAGGTCCCGGTCCTAACAGGATCGTAGAGCGTTGCGGGGGGCATTGTTACTCCGCTTCCGTGGCTTATCTTCAAGTTACACGCACCCCTGGGTCATGCAAAGTGAGTACGTCTGTGCAGCGCTTGCCTTAAGGCATCCAAGATCAAGCTGTCTAAGTGTTTGCCAGCTGCATTAGAACAAAAAAATGTTCTTTAATGAATGAATCGTTTATTAGAAAGATTTGTTTAATTAATGATGCTCGATATGTAGATAAACTGATTGAATAAATTGTACAGAAAAGGAATTAAAATGCTGTCGAAATTTACGTGCTATTAAAATGCTGTCGAAATACCGAAAACAACGGCATTGTCGTACATTGAATCAGAAAAATGAAAAGGACAGAATACTGCACGTATATTATTAAACTGTTAGGAAATGAATGGGGTTGACTTTTTTTTTTTTTTTTGACATTTATCGACTGGGGAGGATAGTCAGAAATGAATTCTTTTATTTATTTTGATAACAGACCAAACCTTTTCGAAATGTGCCTAGCATTTACCATTATTTTTTAGGAATATATTATAGCATTGGTAGGGATTGCTTGACTAATACCTAAAATAGTTTCATGTATTTATGTTATGTTTGCCTGCCTGGGTGAATAGCTGTTGTTTTAAAAAAAAAAAAAAAAAAAATTCTCAAAACCATATATTGAATACAATTTTTTTAGCTTGTAAATAATCTGCTTTTATCATTGCATTATTTTAAGTTAAAACGATCTACCATATTAAAAAAATGAAATGTATTTTAGGTTGAATTTATGTATTAGATACACAATTGCGATTTATTTTTTTAGATGTTACGAAGGCTATACAGGTTCTCGATGTGAAACCAAGATTCAATCAGAATTAGGTAAAATATATTTCATTTTTTGAATCAAAATTCATTTTAAAAAAACCTTGAGTATATAAAATATTTTCCTCAAACTATTTAAAGGCTTTAAGCGTTTGAAGTAACATAGAAAACTAATTCTCATTTTAAAAAATTAGAAAAATTGATTTCTTCAGAAGTAGCGGAAACATATTAATATCTGTTAAATATTTGTGTATTTTATTTGAATTCAGAATCACAAACACCTTTTTTTTTTTTTTAAAAATAAAAAGATTTCGCATTTTTTTTAAATTTTAATTTTAAATTTGTCCTATTGTGTTAACTTTTAAATCATTTATTTTGAAAAATTTTCCCGCATGGTAGAAATATGTAAGCACTTAATTGAAAAATGTATATTGTAGTCGAATGCCGGTTTGTTTGTGCAGCTGAACTGGATGTGATCTGGTTGAAGAACTCACAACTTTAGGGACACACCACTTTTAATCATACGAGCAAAAATTCCACATTCACATACGAATAATATACAACATATATCTCATCTAATTACACATTCGTGGAAGGATTCCACTTCTAGCTGTAAATGAAGGATGATGTTGGATCGATAAATGCCCAATAGTCAGGGCCGGATTTTCCTGTAGGCTAACTAGGCTTCAGCCTAGGGTCTCAAGATCAAGAGGGGCCTACATTCAAATTGTTAGCAAAATTAGAATTACAGTATTCTAAGAACAGTAAACACTAAAACACTGAATCGATTTGTTGTTTCGAAACTGTTTTGTTTCAAACTTAAAATTCATAATAATTCATACTTAAACTTTAAATGCGAATTATTATGAAATCAATTTATCTGAATTGAATTTGCTTTAATCTTCAATGTATTGAATATATTTCATTTAATTTGATAGAAAATAGGATAATTTTTAGTGCATATTTTATTTTCGTGGTCACAGTTTTTTCTTATTTGAATTTTGTTTTTTTGTAAATGTTGTGTGTAATGTTTGATTAGTTATTGTTACAAGTACTACATAGGGTGCTGAGAATAAATGTCCAAATGTGTTCTCGACTTTTTTATTAAGATTAGTACCCATCACAATCTGTTTCATTTAACATATTGATATATATCACAGTGATGATGTATTTTATTATCTCTCATGTAATTTACAAACTTAAAAATGGGAGGTGAAAGGGCCTCCTAAGTTGAATAGCCTAGGCCTCTTCTCATCTAAATCCGGTGCTGCCAATAGTTCAAATAAGTCTATATCCAAAGTACGCCGGCATCAAGATCTGCCTACAAAATGGCCTTAAGCATGTCATTTTCGCCAAACTTTAAATGTTAGACGCCATTTCACACTTGCTGCCTTAAATCTGTAAGAGTGGGTAGCATCCTGCTTAAAAATCATGAATTCATATGTTTCCGTGCATGCATACGTTTATTCCTCGCCATGCATTCTGTGAAATAAGAATTTTTCAAATTTTAGCTAACTTTTTGAATCATTCTGCCATTGAAAAAAAAAATGCTAATCACCAGGATGAAATTAATATTGATAAAGTATTATGAAACATGCATTTTCCTGTGTATTATTTAACATATAAGTTTCCATGTTTGTAATGTCTATTGATTAAAATTTCTTATATATTTGCAATAGACGGACTTATTTAAGCATTTTTCTACATGCTACAGTGGCAGGTCGCCTTTCAACAATTTTTTTGACTTTGCATATATATAAAATTTGAGTTGTGACGACATACGTTATTTATGATCTCTTGTTCAGTATATGCTAATATTTGGGAAATTTTCAATTTCTGACTTTTTACGCATGCTTAGCGCACTTGCTATGAATTATGATGTTCTTTTTTGTTCGATAATTAGAAACAGTTCATAGTTCAAGGGAGAAGCATATTTTAGATAGACTTATACTTACGTCTATAGATTTCTAGACAAGAAAGAACATGGCGACTCTAAAGATTGTAACGTCTTGGCCTGTACTAGACCTATAATGCTTCAAGGAGAGGGGTTCACCACTTTCAGGTTCATAAAAACACTTTAATTTTTATTTACCACCAACATATATGTATGATGTTGCTCCCACGATGTTGATGCCCCGAGTTACGATCCACATTTTTACTATCAGATAAAAAAAAAATTAAAAAAAAAAAAAAAAAAAAAGAAAAGAAAAAAAAAAGAATTAAATTTGATTCGCAAATGCAGTTCACTCCAAGGATGGGGATTTTCAAAGTTCTTGAGTTTATGATGAATCTAATTGTCTACGGTCTGGTTTACGGCAGACCTTAAATATCACATGGCGTGATACAACCTCCCTTTAAGAAAATCATTCAAGGGGAGAGTCAGCTTCCCTCTTTCTCATTGGGGTAGACACTTTCTCAGCCCATTGTCTGTCAACACTCACGATGCAACAACTCATGGTATAGTTCATATTCCATCTGCCATTGGGATAAAGGCTACAAGACGCAACAAAGTTTTGTTAATGAAAGTATTATGCAGTAACAAATAGTATTATATATTAGTAGCGTATGAAAAGAAGAAATAAGAATAGGTATAATGAAGAACGATATAGATTTACTAACTATATAGATATAGATAGATAGGATAAGTATTACTAAAAGATATAGATAGATTTAGATTTTTATGGGATATATTTTCAAAACCTTGGATATTAAGTAAGTAAAGCCAATGTCAAGCTACGAGATACCACTGTATAAGTAGTATTCATAATATTTCTGATTATATTAGCTTCTATTTTTATTTTTTCAGGTAATCTAATGCTGTGGTGGATGATTCTAGCTACATTCTTAGTGCTTATCGGAATGTTTTGTTTCTTGTGCCGGAAGAAGAAGTAAAGTTTTCAAAAGAACTTCCTCTTAAAAAGAAGAATATTGAATTTTTAAAACTCATCACATGTGTTCCAATGCAATGAAATTTTTACATTGTATCTGCACTTTCTCAACTTTTATAAAATAATGTACATTAAAACTGCTTCTATAGTGTTATTATAAAATTTATTTAGAGTGTCAGTTTGTTCACCTTGCTTACGTGTATAACTCTATGGCAGTGAAATTTCCTCCGTTTTAATCAAAAGTGGTCGCAAAATGATTGTTCTGAGAAATCAACACATGTTATTTACACGATAAATAACACAATTTTTACTTGTTATCATCTTTGCTCTCTACATACTTCTATTTATATTTAACAAAGATACTTTTTTTAACTCTGCGTTTGTACGTAGTAGCGAGTGCAGTCCTTTCCATAGATGCACCTTTTAAAAATGTTGCTTTTAAATTATGGTGGAAACTGAGAGCAGTGTTGAACCATCAAAGTCGTGTTCTTATTATATATCGGCCAGAATGCATGGTCAAATTATAGATGGTTGAATATATAAAAAAAATTACGATTTTATTAGTTATTTGTCCTCCCAACTAATGTTTTTGTTAGTCCTTGGTCCCAATTAAACAAAATATGTAGTTATATAACGAACTGTTCGTTGACTTATGCGAATTCAATGCAAACGAATTTTGGCCTGACTCCCTTACCTGGTAAATTATTATTATTATAATGGAACTATTTCTATGTTAGCTGTTGACCCACTAAATGGGTATTATTTAATGTGAAAAAGTCAACAAAGTTTGCAAATTCATAAACCATGAACGGGTATACACTTTAAAACCATATAAAAATTATCATTGCATTTTGGATCTTCTCTATCTTGAAGATTTTTTTCCCCAAAAATTATATAAATATTAAAAAATGCATATACTATCATAAAATTTTAATAAGATCCCTCTGTTATCTATACGCTAATTTAGCAACACTATGCATGGTAATTCATGTGTAAAAAATGATGTATTTATATAGTAATCCAGTTTTCCATATTCAAACATTTTTTTTTTTTTGTATTCTCCATATCCACTAATCCAAGCTACTTAAAAACAAAAAGTTATTCTTTTCTAGCGATCTCTGTTTTTCGCAGTGTGATGATAAATAGAAATAGAACAAGTCCCTTACAGTGTAGTTTCCCAGTAATCTTTTCTTACAATTTTTTTACAGTTGTACGCTCTTTTACATTTTGCATATATTTATGAACTAAAAAGAAAAAAAAAAATGACCTTAATGATACTATCGAATGATTTTCTCTACAACAACTTTATCTCTTTACACATTCCCCTCTTCGTAACTTTACACTTTCACCTCTGCACAAACAGATCGAAAACTTCAAATAACACATTCAAGTGTGAAGCTTAACGTTGCTTAATTCAGAGTTAAATTAATGCTAATTTAATGTTTGATTAATACTTATTTCTTCGGGGTTTTTTTTTTTTACTCCTTAACGTATTAAATTATCTGCATTTCTATCACCCTGATAAACATTAACAGTTGAATGCTTAACAAAGTGGATTACTTTAGTGGTTAGCGCTTTGATGTATTGTATTCCAGGTTCAAGCTATTTCTTCTTCATTTTATTTTAGTATTAACTTTTATTTTCATGTGTAATCAATAGATAGCTCCACTATTCAATTACTTTTTTATAACATTTTATCCGGTTCTTGGATGAATCCTGTTTTCAGACAAATCATAAGTATAAAAAAATTCCTCATAGAGAGTATTTAAATCATAACCTCACGATGTAGACAGAAATTGGTTTTCCAAACTAGGAAAAATTTAATTTACAAACAGGAACGTTTTAAAAGGTTATATTTGCTTATATAGATTGCGCATTTAAAACAATTCATCGTGGTAAATACGCAGATTCTCTTGTGCATAAATCATTTTCGTCATTTAAAGATGCTACATAATAAAATACGTGGTAATATGGTAATATAATATTGGGTGGACCATCTGTTGAATTCTTTTTAATTTGCATGTTATTGTGTCAACCATATGCTGTTTTATTTTTAAGTTACTTTTTAATTAATTTTTATTCATAATATACATTGGATTAAATCTTTTATTTATATATATACCGCACAAAACAAAAAAAATCGTATATAAAATATGTACAAAAAAAAATCCCATGCATAAAAAAAAAAAGGTCCGCATAACAGCCTCAATAACCTTCATCATCAATTTTTTTATTTTTGATCGAGAAATAATTTATCTATGTTCTTCTGAAATTGTTATGTACAAATGTTTCTCAAGTAAAACCATCTTGTTTTTCAATAAATATCGTCACTCCATGCCAAGTTATTATATCTGCTCCCGCTCTCATTTTAAGTCATTTCCACTGCACATATTCTTCGATACACCTAAAATACATTTTCATTGCACGTCTACTACTATTTAAAGCAAAAAATCAAGTCTATAAATAACTTAACGGATGAAACGTTTGAAAGTTCAGCATTGGAAAGTTGAACAGTTGAAAACGCAGCATTCCTGAGTGCAATCGGCATGAATGGGAATTATTACAATCCAAACGGCATATAAACGGCAGTCTTTTTTCAATTCTCACTCTCCCATAGGTTTTCGATAGTATGCCCGATGAAGGTCTAAGATGGAAAAAATTATACCTCCTTCTATCTAATAAGTGAAATCATGAAAGTGAGGTGCGGGATATCGTCCGGCTTGTGTAATGGTATCAAGGGCCTGATGATATCAACAAAATCTTGAAATACCGTCTTTCTTCTTCAACAGATGCAGAGGTCTGGACCACAAGCTCTTTGCCTTGAAACAATTCGATGATACTCCCCAAAGGCCAGTTTAACCGTTTTGTGTCGTCTGAGCCCACGAGAACAATATCTCCTGTTGACAAGTTACGTCGTTTCGAAAATGACTGTGGACACCGAATAAGCTCTGATAAATATTCCTTCCGAAATCGTTGACGTAGTTGATAGCGTAGGTTTTGCAGATAACGAATACGTTTACGTAGGTGTTTAGTGTCTACAATGTCCAAGTCCATAGTTGCATTGCCTTTTATGCATGTCTTGAATGAAATCTGAAGGTTTGATAGCTCTCAACTCATTAGGATCATCGTAAATGTAAGTAAGTGGACGTCCATTAACGATGCTTTCCCATTCGCCCAGCAAAGTTATCATTTGCTCGTAGGATGCAGAAGCACGACCTAAAACGTTTCTTTAAAGTTGTTTGACATTATTTCCCACCAGCTTCCATACCATGGTGCGAGTGGGGGACTGAAATGCCATTTTATCTTTTGAATGGCACATTCAGCAATAATTGCTAGCCAGTTGAGCGTGTTGAGAGCTCTTGTTGTTCCCAAAAATTAGTTCCGTTATCTGTATACATAACAGAACAACGTCCTCTCCTCGCAAAAAAATCTCCTCATAGCTTGCAAGAAAGCTTCAGTAGATAGAAATGTCACTAATTCTAAGTGAAGAGCACGGTAAACTGAGCAGGGAAATATCACTATCCAAGCTTTCTGACATCCATTTAAGAAAACAGGACCTGTAGGATCAGTGCCAGTCACTTCAAATGCAGCAACACGATTAATTCTATTAGCAGGAAGAGGAACGGGACCGTCTGGTACGTGACACACTTTTGTAAAACTTCTCTGACAATCCTCCGACCCCAAGGAATCCAAAAACGTTCACGTAGGGAAGACAGAGTAGTTTGCATGCCAGCATGTTGAAGTTTCTGATGAATGTAATCAAAAAGTCTTCTCACAATGGAATGATCTGGTAAAACGGCAAGTCGTACAAAATCTTCTCCTAGTATAAGCCTGGATTTAACCTTCAATATCTTATTTTCTTCGTAAGACTGTATTGTTTGGGCGTATTTCTCCTGAATATCAGTTGGCTATTCTGATTGTATTATTCGTATCACAGCTTCTTCGGCACTTTTAATTTCTGCATATGACAGCTCCCTCTCACCATTTACTTCGTACAATGTCCAAGTCCATAGTTGCATTGCCTTTTATGTCTTGAATGAAATATGAAGGTTTGATCGCAATTATATGATCGCGAAGGTAAATCAGCTGGATTAACATCTCCAGGAACAAATCTCCAATCTTCAACCTTTGTGAGTTCTCGTATTTCCTCTACTCTGTTACCCACAAATGTATTCCAAGGCTCTGGGTTAGTAATCCATCCCAGAACTATCATGGAATCTGTCCAGAAATATGTCTTCAAAAGGCAAATCAAGAGCTTCTAATATTGTCGAAGCAAAAATAAAATTAATTGTCCAAATTAATTGTAAATTGTCCACATAAAAACCTTAAGTTTCTTGACTGTCGCTTGAAGAGATTCAATTTGATATTCAGTTGAATCAAGGTGATGACGAATACTAGCATTCAAGAGGAATGGACTTGATGTCACTCCGAAGACAACTCTACAATGTCGAAAGAATTCCAATTTGGACCGATCTTCGTTATTCCACCACAAGAATCTCAAAAAGTTACGATCTTCAGGTCTGTAGAAAAGCTTGTTTGATATCAGCAATCACTCCTATAGCATTAGTGTGAAATCTTATGAGGAGTGGAGGAATTTGTTCTGAAAGGCTAGGCTTAAACATTCATTTAGAAAAGAATATCCTGATTGTTTGAAGGATGCATCAAAAACTGGGTGAACCTTAGTTGTAAGGCTTGATGATTTGATGACGGGCCTATGAGGAAAGTAATGGCCTGGCCTCGAAATTTCATTCTTCGGTATAGTTTCTATTATACCCTCTTTCTGCCATTGTTTCAGAACATCATCGTGAACTTCGTAGATATTTTCTTTCGCTAGACGTTTTGTAACTGAGCGTAGTCTAGATTCAGCCACATCATACACAGGTGGATAACCAGCCAGCCAAGGTAATGCAACTTCATATCATTGGTCTTCTTGAAATCTTATGGTTTTCATGAAATGGTTCAGGGTTTCTTCTTCCAGGAGGGCCTTATTTTTCTTTCCACAGGATCTTTAATGTCCAGAACTTCTAGATCCCAAAATTTTGGCAATTCAATATTTTGCAAAGATAATGTGACCATGTTAACCACTTTTTTCTTTCCTAATCCTAAAATTGTCCAACCTAATTAAGTCGACAAACCAGATGTCCAGATGTAAATACCGCTATTCTTCCGGTCAAAATGCTTCCAAGCACATTAGCTCCTAGAATTCTTACAGGTGATGTATCTCTTCTAACATCAGTCAATACAATGCCTCGAAGCAAGTTTGGTAAATAAGGTTTTATCAAGTATTCTTGGTAAAGTTGAGCAAATCTTCAGTTGATCAAGAGCCACTGCTGTCGAATATTTGCTATCCAAACTTTCAATAGTTACTGAAAATCAGCAGCAGGAGAAATTCCACTACCAAACAGTCCTTGAGATAGCACTTCTGTACCGGACGGAGAAAGATTTAACTCTGCAGATAAACTCTTTTCAATATAGGATCGATGTGATCCATCATCCATTAATGATCGAACACAGACTTCTTTTCCCTTGTGTCGTAGTCTGACGATGATCGTTTTAAGATAGATTTCATATTCCGAGGGAAGATTTGTTAACAAAATTTCTGTAGACTTAGCTTCCTCATCAGCTACTTTGCTCTTCGGTATACCTTTTCGTAAATCAGGGCAAAGTAATACATAATGCCTCCGTTCACAAATCAAACATCCAACGTTGCTATGGCACTTTTTGGCCATATGACCAGGCTTAAGGCAAAATAAACAGCATCTCTTGTGCATAACTTGTTTCTTTCTGTCATCATAATTCATATTCGAGATTTTCTGACATTCTTGACTTGGATGAGAACCATCACAGAAAACACAATTATTTTCCCAGCAGAAGAATTTGCAATTAAAGTTGCAGCAGTGGTTCACCTTTGTGCACTGGTTTATGGGTGTCCTTTCGTTTCATCCCATTTCCAAATGCAGTTTCAGCTAGAACACGATGTCAAAAGACAAAATTCAACAACAGGATACAACATTGCTGCATAATTGGAAGTTGTCACACCCAATGTCTCTAATGCACGTAAATAAGAACCAAGTTTATCTTATAAATCACTTAATTTTATGCTCGTTTTGCTGTTTACTAGTGACAAAAGGTCTCGGATGTAAACTACAATCAATAAATCTTTCCTACCAAATCGGAAATTCAAATGTTCAATAACCTTTGAATAATTTTCCTTAGATAGTGGGTAGCTTTCAACAATATCCCGAGCTTTCGTATTTGATTTTGACGATGATAACAAGTATTGAAATTTATCTTCCACTCTTATACTTTCATCTTCGTCTATACGACAAAATTGTCCCCCAAACGCAACCCATGATCTAGGCATAGGATCATACTCTTTTAGACGTAATTTTAGCAATGTCAAATTATCAGGTGTGCATTTATTTTAAACTACAGAAGAACTTTCATTTTGTTGGTCCAATACTTCTCGTATATAACTTGTATTTCCGTAAATCTGTCTCTGTACGATTCCGTCGTATCATATTCTTCATAAAATCTATCAAATCTTTGATTTCTTCATCAACTTTAAATAAACATTCAGCTTTCTCAATAATTTTATTATACTGAACATGAATGTCCTTTTCTATATCACCTTTACGATGAATTTCATCAAATACATTTGTCGATACAGTAAAAAGACGTAAATTAGTTCTTTCATTACGTAATTTACTCTCTAATTTTGCTTGTTCAGTCTTTAATTTAGCCTCAGTCGCTGCTTGTTCCGTTTTTCAGTCATTTTATTTATCGTAAAGATTATCGTTTGGATTTTGAGCTGAGCGGACGTGTTTTTTCCTCTCCCTCAAATCGGTTTGTTTTCTAGCATTTCTCATCGGTATGTGATTTTTTCCCCCTCTTGTTCTGTCTTAATCTCTTTATTCCTTTTCTCTATTTGATTTTTTTGGTTCTATGTTATTATTTTGTTGTATAAAATGAGTATTATTCTTTGAGCTAAATTGTAGAATTCTTTTTTTTTCTTCTGTATTTTGCTGTGTAGGCGCAGAATTGTTCGGGCTTTTTAAGCTACGAGCGTTTCTCGCTGCCTTTACTAAGTAAAGTGCATATTTGTTTTTCTGTTTTAGTCAATAGTATTTTTAAATATTTGGTTATATTTATTTTATTCTATTATGGCTGTTGTCGAAGGAGTTTCGCTCTCCTCAAACAGTACAACCATGTCTCTCTTCCCTGCTGACCAATCAACCAGTATGCTTCATTTGATTGACGTTAATACTAACCCGACAGCGTTTAACTTTATTCAAGAAATTGATCAACTTAATATTAGCATCAATAACTTTTCATCATTCCTTGAGTGCGAAAACCTCAATGATCATCTGAACAATATTGAAAACTGCTTAAAAATTGAACCTCAAATACCTAATTTAGATCTTTTTATACAACTTAAGCTTTCTAATATAACCAATAAAAACTTAAGGAAACAAATGAGTCTCATCTTGATGAAACTCAATGATTCAAACAACTCGGTAACTACTCCTACTAAAAAGAAAAAAACTTAAGATCACACAAAGGCAAAAAAAAAAAAAAAAATTTAGCTAAACGGCCTAATACCAGTGATCCTACTGTCATCAAGTTATCTTCCAAATTTGCTTGCCTTAACCCCGATGAAAATCTTGGACCTAGTGATGCAGACAACATACCTCCTGCTAAAATTGAATAAATTTAAAAAAATGTTGATAAATTACATCTGGATGAAAACAGTATGGACACTGATCTCACTAATGACCACAATATTGCTTCTTCTTATCCTGCACCCCATACTACTAAATATGTTCCTCCAATTATAATTGATAACATACAAAATTCTACTGAAATTCTTAAGAACTTCAACCAGATTACAAATTCAAAGATTAAAGGACGCCTTTCTGGAGGCAAATTAAAAGTTTTTCCAACCACATCTGATGACTACAGATCCAGACGGAAGCAAATTGATCACCTGAAACTTAAAAGTCATACATTTGAATTGCCCCAAGAAAAGCAACTTAAAGTTGTAATTCGCGGACTGCCTTCAGATCTCCCAATTGATGTCATCATGCAGGAACTCCAAATTCTCAACTTTCATCCTGAATTCATCACTCCACTTCGTAATCGTGCTGGTACCGGCAATCTACCTCTGTACCTAATAGTTCTACCAAAAATTAACAAAACAAAAGAATTTTCGACCTATCCACCTTATATTACTTTAGGGTCAAAATGGAACCACTCAGAAGAAAATAAGGACCCACCCAATGCTATAAATGTCAAGAATTCTATCATCATAGCAAATTCTGTACAAGAGACACTCGATGTCTCAAATACGCTGGACCTCATGCCACCAAAGAATGCACCAAAAGGCCAGATGAAGCTCCCAAATGCGCCCTTTGATCTGGAGAGCATACTGCAAATTTCTCGGATTGTCCTAAAACCCTGCTAATTTCACTCCTGTTCCTTCCCCGAAGATCAACATTTGGACAGAGAGACTTAGAAAACAAGCACAACAAATGAAGCCTGAGAACTTCAACCAATTGTCTCTTCCCGCTCAACCGAAGGCTTCTCCAACACTTCCTCCTTCTTCAGATGACTTTCCAACTCTTCCTACCCAGACCTCTCACCATACTACTTCTTCCAATACTCTACAGGCTTCCACGGAAACGCCTGCAATTCCGCTCATTCTGCAACAATTAGTTGGGATACTTTCAAATCTTTGTTTTGATAACAGCTCTTCAAAATCAACCAGTCAATAACATTCAATATACTGACCAATAGTTCTATCTTATGCGTAACTTGGAACTCCAATAGTCTTAAAGGAAAATTAATGAACTACAAAAATTCTATATCTGAAAATAAACCTTATGTAATTGCTCTCCAAAAAACACATCTTCGGCCAGGCGATTCCTTCAAAATTCCAAATTATATCATATATCGCTCCGATCGTCTTACCCACAGAGGAGGAGGCACGGCTATCTGCATTCATCAAAATATTAATCATCATCAAATTCATTTTACTACAACCAGCTTTGAAAACTCTGCTATCGTTATTAATCTCAAGAATAACCTAAAAATTACTGTTGCTAGCATTTATCGCCCTCCAATTGGTAGATTCCTCACACAAGAACTTGATACAATAGCGAACTCCAATCAGCAAGTACTTCTACTTGGTGACTTCAATTCCAAGCATCCTGCATGGAATAATGGACGCAGCAACATAAATGGTTCTATTCTCTTCGAATGGGCAAATCTTAATGCATTCAATGTTATTGCACCTAATGATCCCACATATTTCTGCCTTCACAATCCCTGCAATAGTACTCTTGACATCGCACTTCTTAAAATTTAAACGCCGGGCCTGCTTCTTCTGTCAACGATCTTTCCAGTGATCATAACCCTGTGCAAGTTGAAGTCTCACTTAATTCATTTACGCACTTCCTCAATAGCATAATAACAACTACCAATTGGAATATTTTTACTAAAATTCTCTCTCAAAGCATTCCTGGTAATCCAGTCATCTCCAATATTCAAGATATTGACAAAATAATCTATTCTAATAATCTTCTGCTATCAACCTTACTAGCAAATCTAAAGAACTCAGTACACCACACCAAAAACTTCCCACTGAAATCACCTCTAAAATTGCCGAAACAAACAGAATTCGAAAATTATGGCAAGATACCAGGTTTCCTCCGCTCAGCCAATCCCCCAACAAGCTTCAAAAAGAAATAAAGCAAATGATTGACAAATTAAAAATTACAGATGGCATGAATTTTTATTAGGCCTGAATCCAGAAGATAGTTCTCTCTTCAAAATTAACAAACATTTTACCAAAATATCCAAAAATTCCTCCACTGGTTGGATCCTCATGTCCTATATTCTCATCTTATGATAAAGCGAACTCTTTTGCGGAAAACATTGAACTCTCCTTTCAAGAAAACACTGAACCTTGCGATTATTCACAAATTGAGCATGTTGAAGATATCCAGTCAACTTCTGCTCACAACTATGCTCACAAATTGAGCATGTTGATAACTTCCTTTCTAGCTAATCATCAAAATTATCATAACAATATTTTTTTTCTCCATCTGACATAATTAACTTAATCAAGAATCTTAACATTCGGAAATCTTCTGGACCTGACAACATTCCAAATAAAGCCTTAAAGTGTCTCCCCCTTAACGTCATTACTCATCTTGCAAAAATCTACAACAGCTGTACTACATATCACTACTTCCCTCCTATCTGGAAAAAAGCAAATGTCATCATGCTCCCTAAACCTGGCCAAGATAGGAAATTTCCTCAAAATTATCGGCCCATCAGTCTCCTTAGCAGTGTAGGAAAACTTTACGAAAAACTCTTAGTGAAACATATTACTTCTTTTTGCGATAAAAATTCCATAATTGCAGCAGAACAATTTTGATTCCGTCAACATCACTCAATTTGTCATCAACTTCTACGTGTCACCAATATCATCACTGAAGGATATAACTATAAATTTTTACAGGAGGTGTCTTTCTAGATGTCAAAAAAGCTTTCGATCGACTGATCTACAAAATGATCAAACTTCAATTTGCTACTTGGATCCCACTTATCATTACAAATTATCTGAATAATAGAACATTTCAAGTTCGACTTCATAATGAATTCTCCACAATCGGTCGTATTAGTGCTAGTACACCTCAAGGAAGCGTGATCATTCCTATTCTCTACAATATCTTTACCTACGACTTTCCTCAATCCACTAACATTTCCACTTGCCTATTTGCTGACGATTCTGAAGATCCTAGAGGATTGGCTAAACTAAATGGCTCATAGCCATTAATGTCTCTAACTCTAGCCATCATTTTCCGAAAAAGACACGCCAGACAACCATATATTAATCTCTCCTTTTTTTGATCAACAAATTGAATGGGCAACTAATATTAAATATCTCGACTTAATTATAGACAATAAACTTACGTTTCGAGCTAATATTAAAAATCAAAGAAAAATGTTGGAAAATTTTTTATCTCACTCTACCACTCATTAATAAATTTTCTAAATTAACTTTGTCAAACAAACTTCTTCTCTACAAACAAGTTCTCAGGCCTATCCTTACCTATGCTGCCAAAATCTGGGGTCTAGCTGCCCAATCTAACAAGAAATCGGTACAAATTATTCAAAACAAACTTCGTATCATCACTGGTGCACCCTGGTTTGTCCGCAACTCTACAATTCATCAAGATTTAAAAATTGATTCTATTGACAACGATATTACAAAACTTTCTAGAAATTTCTTCAATACCATTGCCACTCACGAAAACCCTCTCAACAAGGCACAAACTATATTTACGCAATTGAATGGAAAATACAAGTATCCTTTCTCTCTACTTCTAAATGGAATCGAAGCCTCAAACCACCATAATTTCCTGCTCACTTATCGCTATTTAGATATTTTACTTCAACGCATATTTACTGATGATAAATTTCATGTTACGTTTTGATCACCGATGATTTACTTTTTTCTTACTTTCTCCTTTTTTTTCTCTCAAATCATACGATTACTATTATCTACACTCATGTCCATAAATTAAGGATAATGAAGTTCACGCAAAGAAAGAGACAGAAGCAAAACTAATTTGACTTATTTGTAAAGTCTATTTATTAAACAAAAGGTAAAGAGCAAAAAAAGATGCTAAATGTTTGACATAATTAATAAAAATTGCGATTTTTACCCCTGGAGCAAATTTCAAAAAAGAACCTATTTACAAAAAACAGTATAACGTGGTTAGTATGATGGTTAATACGGAGTATGTCTCCCGGACGACGCAATACAGGCCTTACAACGCCCAGGCATGCTGAGTATCAAATTATCAATCTGATTTTGGGGAATATTACACCACTCATCAAACAATGCCCTCCGAAGTTCCGGTTGACAGGTGGGAGGGGGTTGACGGGCTGCAATTCGTCGGCCAAGCATATCCCACACATGCTCTATTGGATTCAAGTCCGGTGAGTATGCTGGCCAATCCATACGGGTGATATTCTCCAATTGAAGGCATTCGTCTACAATGTTTGCACGGTGAGGACGGGCGTTGTCCTCCCTAAACAGAAATTCAGCACCCATGGCGCCCCGAAACATACTTACATGTTGTTCCAGAATGACATCCCGATAGATGTGGCCTGTCATCGTTACACTCTGAACATGCAGGTCAGTTCTGGAACCAAGAATATTTCCTCCCCAAACGAGCCATCCTTCTCCACCGTAATGGTATCGTTCAATGGTGTTCTCTTGGTGGTAACAGGTACCTGGCGCTCTCCATATGAAAGTCCGGCGAGAATCAGACTGCAAACTAAACCTGGACTCGTCGGAAAACATCACACCAGACCACTGTTGCGGTGTCCACAATGCTTGCTCTCTACTCCAGGTTAATCGCAGGCGACAGTGAGTTGCGGTAAGTGGAACACATCTGACAGGCCTACGAGCATATAGAATAATGTGCCCTAAGCGTCTGTACACGGTCTGCCTTGAAACTGTCGTACCGGTAGCTGAAGAGAACTGACGAGACAGGTTTGATGCTGTGCTCCGCCTGTTTCTTTTGACAGTAACTGCTAAATACCGGTCCTCATTCGGCGTTGTAATTCGGGGGCGTCCTGTGCTGTAACATCTACTGACATTACCATCATCTTGGAATCGTTGCCAAAGCCTGGAGATGACACTCTGGGCGATTCCAAGTTCCTCGGATACTTCCAGCTGGGTACGTCCACATTCCAGTCGTTCGATAATTCTACCACGTAAAAAATCATCCAAATGCTTCCTTTGTGCCATAACTATGCGGTTATTGCACTGAAAGGCTTTTAAAGCGCTTGTGAACAATGTTACTACTGTCACCATTCCTTATATACTCCTGTCTTACACTCGTCATTGGGACGTACTATCCGCGCCATCTGGTGGTTTCCTGTAATTTGCATATTCTTCTTCAAGATGTGTGTGATAATTCTACAGGTGAAATTTTTATTTTAGAGTTCAATTTCTGTGTGATTCTGAATTATCTTAAATTTATGGACATGAGTGTATTTATCATGACTTTTCTTTCCTACTGCCTTCACATACTATTGAGTAGATGAACGCTTCGCGTTCAGGCACTCGACATCTTTATTCAACATGATTATTTATTCTAAATATAAATCAAAATGTACATAAACACTCTACACAAATATCTTCTTTTTATACAGTTTGCTTATACTAGTTGAAATATAAACAGTTCGTACAAACATAACTCAGAAGCAATCAAAATAAAATCCACAAATTACCTGGATTGTCAATACCATTATTGTTGAATAAAGATGTCGAGTGCCTGAATGCGAAGCGTTCATCTACTCAATGGTATGTGAAGGCAGTAGGAAAGAAAAGTCATGATAAATCGATAATAGTAATCGTATGATTTGACAGAAAAAAAGAAGAAAGTAAAAAATGTAAATCATCGGTGATGGAAACGTAATAAGAAATTTATGATCAGTAAATATGTGTTGTAGTAAAATATCTAAATAGCGATAAGTGAGCAGAAAATTATGGTGGTTTGAGGCTTCGATTCCATTTAGAAGTAGAGAAAGGATACTTGTATTTTCCATTCAATTGCGTAAATATAGTTTGTGCCTTGATGAGAGGGTTTTCGTGATTAGCAATGGTATTGAAGAAATTTCTAGAAAGTTTAGTAATCTAGTTGTCAATAGAATCAATTTTTAAATCTTGAGGAATTGTAGAGTTGCGGACAAATCAGGGTGCACCAGTGATAATACGAAGAAGTTTGTTTTGAATAATTTGTACCGATTTCTTGTTAGATTGTGCGGCTAGACCCCAGATTGGGGCAGCATAGGTAAGGATAGGCCTAAGAACTTGTTTGTAGAGAAGTTTGTTTGACAAAGTTAATTTAGAAAATGAGTAGTAGAGTGAGATAAAATTTTTTCCAAAATTTTTCTTTGATTTTTGAATATGAGCTCGAAACGTAAGTTTATCTCGTCTTTACAGGATATCGGAGTGCCTCGACCCCGAAGGGGCCTAAAACTCCTATCTGCATCTGAGAAACATTGAAGAAGGAAAAAACATTGATAGTTAAAAGGAGGTGAGGTGATTTAAGAGCAATGTCCCATGTAAAAATGCATATTAAAAATATAAGCAAAGAAAAAAATTAATAAAATAGCTAATAACAAGGAGAAAAATAAATAAAAAACAAAAATTAATAAAATAAACAGAACAATTAAAGAATCCAAAATTTAAAAAGAAAAAAGAATCTACAGTAGGATGGGATTTTCGTTGCTAGGAATAAAGACTAAAAGCACAGAGGTCATGACGACAACTGAGCCAGTTCGTCTAGGAGCTTTGCAAGTTGTGAAGAACAGCCCTTGGGCGTTTAGCATTTTCCGGAAGATGGAAATCGTATCTCGGAAGATTACGGATTTCATCATTCGGGATGTATTCAAGATTTGCATAGAATTTTTCTGCAAGCTTGAGCATGAATTTTTGAATAGACGGGAGGGCAAGACAGAGACGAATGTCATCATTCCTAAAATACCAAGGAGAGTCAGTAATCATTCTTAAAATTTTATTTTCAATTCTTTTGATGTGGTTGATGTGGTATTTTGCAGCGGAACCCCAAACTGGGCTAGCATATGAGATGATGGGACGCAAATAGTACATGTAAATAATTAGTTTATTATTTAAGGATAAAAGGGATTTTCTATTAATGAATGGATAAAGCATGCGTATAGAAATATTATATTTACGTTTAATGTGGCTAATATGATTAGAATATGTTAGCTTACTATCAAGGCATACTCCTAAGTATTTAGTATTGTTAGTCCAGTTAATTAGTTGGTTAAATAGGAAAACATTAGGCGGGGAATTTTGCGTCTCGTGGAGAGTACAGCTTGTGTTTTCTCTACATTTATTTTAATTTTCCAGCGAGTAAGCCGAGCTTCAAGTTGCTTGAGATATTGATTTAATTTAATAGTGAGATCCTGAATGTGGTTAGAAGAGACCGCGATTGCTGTGTCATCTGCACATAAACTGAGGTGTACGTTGTTAGTAATAGGAATATCATTTATGTAAAGGTTAAACAGAAACGGACCAATTAGGGAGCCCTGGGGCACGCCTGCATTGATACTCCTCTGAGAGGAGAAATAGTTATGGATTTTAACAGAGAAAGATCTATTATTGAGATAGGATTGGATTAAAAGAATAATGTAGAGTGGAAATTTGTTAGCGTGTAATTTGAAATAGACCATCGACCCAGACCCTGTCGAATGCTTTTGCAACATCAAGGAAAACGACTCCTGTTAGCATTTTATTAGATAGGCCTTCAGAGATCAATTCCGTTAGTCGTAGTAATTGATGAGTGGTGGAAAGTTTAGGGGTGAACCCGAACTGATGAGGAATCATGATAGAATATTTAGTCAAATGAGCTTTGATTTTTTTAGAATGATAAATTCGGTTAATTTACTTAGAGTGGATAGGGAGAGAAATGGGGCGGTAACTAGAGGGATCAGAAGGATCTTTTCCTGGCTTAAGAATGGGGAGCACTATGGCTTTTTTTCCAGATAGTAGGGAAATAAGTTAGATTAAAGATTGCATCAATTAATTTAGCTATTCTAGGAATAAAATTATAGGAAGATTTTTTAGCATTTTATTAGTAATATTATCAGACCCGGGGGCTTTATTAATTTTAAGATTGGAGATATAATCATAAATATAATCAACTTTAGTATTAGTAATTTTACGGGGTTTGAAAGAGAATTGAATTTACGAATTGAATTTTCAACAGTAATGTTAGTAAGAGGATTAGAAAGATTATTTGGCTGGAATTAACTCTGAAGACTATCCGCGAGAATTTCAACTTTAATTTCGTTCTTTGTAACAGGAGGCGAATTCGGCGAGTTAAGCGCGTTTATATTATACTTTTAACTTGTAATTGTTTTATAGCTTACCAGATAGAGGCATCAGCAACGTCCAGTGTCTGAGGACGATTTGTCCAGGTGCTATGGTGAACGCGTAAATAGCTTTACGAAGCTTGGCTTGTGCACTATTGTAGATGGTTTTAGTGGAGTGATAGCGATAGAATTGCCAGTTTCTACGTGCTCTGTTTCTTTCTCTAGAGAGTGTTTTAGTATGTGGAGGAATTAAATTTATATTGTTCTTTTTAATTGGGTTAGAAGAGTTAGTGTATGCTTTATGCATTAGTTCGGTAATTCTATTAACTTCGGCATTAATGGTTAGTGTAGAATCTAAATCAAGATTTTCAGGGGAAAATTAGCAAGTAGATTATGGAATTTAGACCAATAAGTAGAGATATTTCTCACAAGATTTAAGGGTTGATAGGTAATAGAAAAATTTACAATAACAGAATTATGATCGGACGATAATTCAGATAGAGATTCAATAGTGAAGGGAACAGGAAAGTTATTTAGAAGTGTTAGGTCGATAGTTGAGGAGGAGGAGTTAGTAATCCTAGTGGGAGTGGTAGGAGCAAAAATTTCTGCACCAGATTTTAAAGCAAAATTGACAATTACATTGCCCATGCTATCATCACGTTTGCATCGCCAGAATGTGGGATGAGCATTGAAATCACCACATAGTATGGAAGAATTGTTAATATTAAGTATGTTATTGAGATCATTAATTAAATTAGTGGTATTAATTTGACAGGATGTAAACAGAGGCTATTGCAATGTTATTAAAGTGATCAGTTTTTACATTTAAAACAGTGGTTTGAATGTCGGTTAAATTATTGGGTGTGATATTAGTATGCGGAATATTATCTTTAATAAAAATGGCTGTACCTCCACGAGGTCTAGGTGATTGATTACCATCATTTCTGTGAAGAATATAATTAGGAATATAAGAATTACGATTAGGGATAAGTGAGTTTCTTGGATTAGTAGTAATTCGGGCTTGTGAGTATTAATGAAGTTAATTAAATCATACATTTTAGACATAATACTGTTTGCGTTCCAGTAACATATTTTTAACCCAGTAATCAGCACGACCATTAATTATTGCTAGAAGCAATATTTTCAAAACATCTAAGAACTATTTGTATCTTCTAAAAATCAGAAGTACAGTTTTTTAAACTATTGTAAACATTTTCGATTCCTCCTAAGGAGTTAAATATAGAAATAAATTCATTTATGATGCAGAGAACTTTCCCGAAGAAATCTTTATTATTAGAATTAATATTAAGAAACGTAAGTTTATGGTCTATAATTAAGCCGAGATATTTAATATTAGTGGCCCATTCAATTTGTTGATCAAAAAGTGAGAGATTAATATATGGTTGTCTGGCGTGTCCTTTTCGGAAAATGATGGCTAGAGTTAGAGACATTAATGGCTATGAGCCATTTAGTTTAGCCAATCCTCTAGATCTTCAGAATCGTCAGCAAACAGGCAAGTGGAAATGTTAGTGAATTGAGGAAAGTCGTAGGTGAAGATATTGTAGAGAATAGGAATGATCACGCTTCCTTGAGGTGTACCAGCACTAATACGACCGATTGTAGAGAATTCATTATGAAGTCGAACTTGAAAGGTTCTATTTTTTTAGATAATTTGTAATGATAAGTGGGATCCAAGTTGGAAATTGAATTTTGATCATTTTGTAGATCAGTCGATCGAAAGCTTTTGACATCTAGAAAGACACCACCTGTAAAAATTTATAGTTATATCCTTGAGTGATGATATTGGTGACACGTAGAAGTTGATGACAAGTTGAGTGATGTTGACGGAATCCAAATTGTTCAGCTGGCATTATGGAATTTTTATCGCAAAAAGAAGTAATATGTTTCACTAAGAGTTTTTCGTAAAATTTTCCTACACAGCTAAGGAGACTGATGGGCCGATAATTTTGAGGAAATTTCCTATCTTGGCCAGGTTTAGGAGCATGATGACATTTGCTTTTTTCCAGATAGGAGGGAAGTAGTGATATGTAGTGCAGCTGTTGTAGATTTTTGCAAGATGAGTAATGACATTAAGGGGGAGACACTTTAAGGCTTTATTTGGAATGTTGTCAGGTCCAGAAGATTTCGAATGTTAAGATTCTTGATTAAGTTAATTATGTCAGATGGAGAAAAAATATTGTTATGATAATTTTGATGATTAGCTAGAAAGGAAGTAATCAACATGCTCAATTTGTGAGCATAGTTGTGAGCAGAAGTTGACTGGATATATTCAACATGCTCAATTTGTGAATAATCACAATGTTCAGTGTTTTCTTGAAAGGAGAGTTCAATGTTTTCCGCAAAAAGAGTTCGCTTTATCATAAGATGAGAATATAGGACATGAGGATCCAACCAGTGGAGGAATTTTTGGATATTTTTGGTAAAATGTTTGTTAATTTTGAAGAGAGACTATCTTCTGGATTCAGGCCTAATAAAAAGCATTCAATCATTTGCTTTATTTCTTTTTAAGCTTGTTGGGGGATTGGCTGAACGGAGGAAACCTGGTATCTTGCCATAATTTTCGAATTCTGTTTGTTTCGGCAATTTTAGAGGTGATTTCAGTAGGAAGTTTTGGTGTGGTGTACTGAGTTCTTTAGATTTGCTAGCAAGGTTGATAGCAGAAGATTATTAGAATAGATTATTTTGTCAATATCTTGAATATTGGAGATGACTGGATTACCAGGAATGCTTTGAGAGAGAATTTCAGTAAAAATATTCCAATTGGTAGTTGTGATTATGCTATTGAGGAAGGGCGTAAATGAATTATGAGAGACTTCAACTATCACAGGGTTATGATCACTGGAAAGATCGTTGATAGAAGAACAGGCCCGGCGTTTAAATTTTTAGAAGTACGATGTCAAGAGTACTATTGCAGGATTGTGAAGGCAGAAATATGTGGGATTATTAGGCGCAATAACATTGAATGCATTAAGATTTGCCCATTCGAAGAGAATAGAACCATTTATGTTGCTGCGTCCATTATTCCATGCAGGATGCTTGGAATTGAAGTCACCAAGTAGAAGTACTTGCTGAATAGAGTTCGCTATTGTATCAAGTTCTTGTGTGAGGAATCTACTAATTGAGGGCGATAAATGCTAGCAACAGTAATTTTTAGGTTATTCTTGAGATTAATTACGATAGCAGAGTTTTCAAAGCTGGTTGTAGTAAAATGAATTTGATGATGATTAATATTTTCATGAATGCAGATAGCCGTGCCTCCTCCTCTGTGGGTAAGACGTCGGAGCGATATATGATATAATTTGGAATTTTAAAGGAGTCGCCTGGCCGAAGATGTGTTTCTTGGAGAGCAATTACATGAGGTTTATTTTCAGATATAAAATTTTGTAATTCATTAATTTTTCCTTTAAGACTATTGGAGTTCCACGTCACGCATAAGATAGATTTATTGGTCGATCTATTGAATTTTATTGACTAGCTGTTTTTGAAGAGCAGTTATTAAAACAGAAAGATTTGAAAGTACCCCAACTAATTGTTGCAGAATGAGTGGAATTGCAGGCGTTTCCGTGGAAGCCTGCAGAGTATTGGAAGAAGTAGTATGGTGAGAGGTCTGGGTAGGAAAAGTTGGAAAGTCATCTGAAGAAGGAGGAAGAGATTGTCAATACCAATACGTAAGTTTGCTTACTTCTGTTTCACTACTTAATGCAGAGTACAATGCCCTTCATCACGGACGCCAGATGTTGTGACTGAAACGGAACTTTTTCTTTGATTATAAAACACGTTTATTTGCACTATACAAGAAAGAGATGATGATATATGATGGCGAGGCTATATACAGATGAATAAATCCTAGTACATGGTTTGCTTATGTAATACGTACATCTTATTGATAAAAACATTATCTTAACATTCTACATTCTGTTATTACAGCTTATTGGTAATACGAACAAAATACCTCATTTCTTTTCCTTTTAATTGCCAGTTATCAAAGTAAAATGCAATACTAGAAGAAATAAAGTTATACAGGAATTAAAAACTTATTCGGAGTGGCAACAATTATGTTATTAGAAAAAAATTAAATAAAAGGAGTGTTAAAGTGTTATTTATGTATTTATGT
The DNA here is from genome assembly GCA_021605095.1 of Caerostris extrusa. Classification (NCBI taxonomy): domain Eukaryota; kingdom Metazoa; phylum Arthropoda; class Arachnida; order Araneae; family Araneidae; genus Caerostris; species Caerostris extrusa. The sequence goes on along the minus strand of BPLR01005363.1, from coordinate 61,144 downwards.
GTTTCTATTATGTACTTATATATTTTTTATATATTTGTTACCAATTATTTTTTTCTGTCTTAAAATTTTTTTTTTTTTTTCCTTCCTGTTAATTGTTTGCTTTTAAATATTGAATTTCCATTATTTGTATCTTTTTTTCTATTCTTTAATTTTGTTAATTCTGAACAGATAAGGAGTACGTGCACAGGTACTAATTCTTCTATGCAATCTTAGTCGGGCAGTCTGGAATTTTTCACAGGAGAGAGATTTTTCTAGTAACTTGCTTTTAAGAAAGAAGTAAAACTGTAACTGCAAAATTGTGCACAAAATAGCACTAAGTTTGAAGTGAAGAACGAACATATAACATGGTGTTGAATTAATATTGCTCTAATTTATACTTTTAATTTTCAAGGTAGGTATAAATGACTTTTTGTGTTTTATTTTTGAAATATATATAGTGAAAGATCTACAAACACCATCGATAATATTATTATTATTTTTTTTCATTAAAAAGTTGTTAAATTACCTTACTTCTTTCAATTAACTATTTACTATTACCACCATAAAGAATATTTTATCATAACATGGGTTGTTTTTCGCTGTAAAGGCGATTCTCTTAGTAAACCACACATTTTCTAGCAACAATGCTTAGTGTGTAAACGAATTTTTAGAGTTATGTGAATTTTTTTGATATCTTCATTTTCTTTATCATTCTAAAAACTTATTAAATGATTAATCTCATTCATAAAAATTAAAAATAATATTTTAAATGGATTTTTCGGTAATTTTTGAAAAGTGTAGTAAGTACCTTTTATAAAATTGAATTAGATTCTATATATTTATTTTGCATGCATTAAATTACGTAGTATATATTAACATGTTTCATCATTTTCATGCACATAGAATGATTTTTATTAATAAAGTTTTCAAAAGTTCATGTAGTAATGTCATTGTTAATTAACACCTTGTTTTAATCTAAGAAAATACTTTTTTCTTCTTTTTTGTTTTAAGAAAATTTTTATAAATTTCTCTTATGAATGCCATATTTTTAGGTTATTTTATTTGGAATAATAAATTCAGACATGAACCAGCATCAACCTTCCACACAAATTCCTTCAAGAAGATTAATTAAGATTGAATCCGTATCTTCATCTCTCTCAACAAAGGCACTTCAGGTGCAATCTGTTTCTGATTCTTTAACTAATCCAATTAATAACCAATCTTTTCTTACATCTTATTTAACCAATTCAACTAATGTTCATTCTTCAACTGTAATAAAATCAGAAAAAGGTAAACCTTCAGTTTTTTTATGTCCTGCTACATATAATTCTTCCCCACTAAGACATTCTAATGTTGGAGGCTTATCTTCATTTCCTTCAACAAAACTACTTTCTTTGAAACCTTCAACTCCAAGTACCCCAAGGAAACAAATTAAAATTGAAAATGAAACTCCTTCTACCAGTAATTCATCAAAACGAGTTAAACATGAAGCTTTTTCTAGTAATGATTCAGCAAAGCGAATTAAATATGAAGCTTCATCTGAAATTTCATCAATGGAACCATCTTCACCAAGATTGATGAAAGTAACTGCAACTCCAAGCATCAAAGAATTAATAACTGATTTTGTTTCTCAAACGAATTTCGGTGCAGAAAGTGTAGGTTAAATATTTATCACTATTAAAAATTATGTAGATGCAAATGTAAAATTTATCCAGAAGTGCTGTTGGCTTTGTTAAACATAAAATACATGCATGCCAATTCTTTCCATTAAAAAAAAAAAAAAAAAAAATCCCATATCTTTTTTATGTCTTAAGTATCTTAATCATATATTGCTATTATATAGTTTAGTATCGTATAATGTATGCTTTTGTCTTAATTTTTAATTATATGGTCCTGTTAATAAATTCATCAATGTAAATGGTATTAATTCTGGTTATTATTTATCTTAGTAATATATATTTTTAAAGATTTTGTTACTCTTTGTAATTTTTAGGGAATGCATATTTAATTTTTCCCTTTTAAAATTATATATTCATTAATGTGTCATATGTTAGTCTACAGATTTTTAAGATTTAGAAATTAGTAAATTTGTATGTAAGATTAAGATTTATTTAAGAGTTAATAAGATTTGCTTAAAAGTTATAAACATTTTTTAGTACTTACGTATTAACGGTACCTTGGCGATAGTTGCAAACGCGCCAACCGCAGCTACAGATTTGGCAGTTTTTAAGTGGCGCCGATCTACACTTAAAATTTTTGTTCCAAATAATAAAACATATATAAAACACTTCATTTAAAATCAAAACGCTTTCAAAATATTTTTTATTCCAAATAATAAAATATATAATACACTTCACTTAAAATCAAAACGATTTTAAAATTCAAAACACTGTATGTAAACACAAATTAGTCAAAAATACTTCATTTAAACACAAAGTAGTTCAATGAAGTTTCATGTCATGGGCATTGGGACATTTTCGTTGTTTTGGTAAAATATTTCGCTCCTGAAAAATAAAATTGCATCTTGTTCTGTTTCTGGCAAATCCCAAATACGCATTTTCGTAGCACTACAAAAATGGCATCAAAACTCAGCAAATCTGCAGCTGTTACACTGGCGACACTTAAAAACGCCAAGTCTGTCTCCAAGGTACCGTTAATACATAAGTACCATTTTTCATATATATGTATCATGAATTGTGAATCAGTGCTTCCTTTGTGCCTTTAAGGCAGTGTTTCTCAACCGTTTTTGTGCCATGCCCGTTAACCCTTTTTAAAATTCATATGCAACATATACATAATTTTTAATAATCAAAACTGTATTGTTTACTGAAAATCTTAAATAATAAGTTTTAAGAAATTGTCGATGAAAAATGCACTTAATAAATTTTGAAATCATGTAATAGAGAACTTCAAATTCAAGTGCTAAATCATTTTAATGGAGATTTTTTTCCATATTATAATTAATAATGACTATTATTTAAATTTATGAGATCTTTGTGTTTGCTACTTGCTGCAAAGAGATTTTATATTTGGTACCAATTTAATTAGCTTCAGTCTCAAGTCTTCTCTGTTATATTTAGCCAATTTCTTTTTTTTTTTTTTTTTTAACGAGCAAATCATTTATGGTGCCAAATTCACATTCAGCTAAATATGAAGGTAGAAACTGTAACAATAATTTTCTTGCACATATTTTGGTTGAATTTGATTTTGTCCTCACAAAGCCATGCCATTGCTCCTTTATTTTAAATAAAGTTTAGCTGATTCATTATTTTGTAATTCTGTAAGTTCTTGATACTGAATATTTGAAATATCAAATAAATTTACTAACATTAGCTGCACCATCCAAGTTGGGAAAATTGTTTCAAATCGTAAAAATCTTTCTTTGAGATCGATCAATAGCATTTTCAGATGACTGACAATACAAGTATAGTTGTATCAGTCACTACATATTTTTGAAACCAATGAAACTTTTAAAAACATTTTTTACATATTTATTACTGACAATTTAATTAAGGTAATGAAACTAATTATCTTCTCTATTGCTTCAAAAAAGATTTTTATGTGTTCCTTGAAGTTGATTATTTAATTTTACAAAGATGTCAGCTAAATAACTCACAAAATCCTTTATCATTTACCATTAACAGGTACCATTAACACTTTAGGTTTGTTACTGAAAAAATCACTTATAGCATCAAATCGTTCCATAAATTTTTTCAAGAAAATAAAAAATCTAAAATATTCCTCTGAATACTAATGAGTTTTTTTTTTTGTTTGCATTCCTTATTTTATAATGGGTGGGCTGAAATAATTAAATGTAACATCAATTAAAATTAAAGTATGCATTTAAATTAATTTAAGGTAAATTAAATATGTTGGTTTGTACTTGGAGAAGGTATAATAAATTTTTTTGGGTAATTTCACTCATTATTTTTTTTTAAAAAGATTGCTGGGTTAAAAATTATATATATATATATAATTTTTAAATTATTCAGCGAGTAGATCCTAAAAAAATGTGCTGTTTCAATCAGACAATTTATATATGTTAGCTAAATCACTGTAGACTGTTGCTTTTATACTCTGGATGAGTTTATTTTCGAATTGTTTCTCTTAGCAATCAAACTGCCCCATGTTGGTAACACCGTTTTAGGATTATGTTGTACTGCTCAGAAAACTTTTGTTGATAAAAATAATCCCTGTACTATATATTATGAAACTCTAAATCATTATCGAATTATTAAATCGTTATCATACAAAAATACCATTTTTATGTAAATTAGGTTGAAGAACAGAAGTGATTTGTTTTAAATTTAAGAAAATTTATTTTCAAATGGTAATGCATAAAAATTTCCTTTAAAAAAAAAAAAAATTTTTCCCCCTTCAGGCTCTGAATTCTGTTGCTTCTTCTACAATGAAATCAGCCGGAATTGGAACAGATGACCCAAAAATGTAAGTTAATTATATGGGGCAGCTTTCTTATATCCATAGAGTGTTCCCTTATTTTAAAGGGACAAAAATGTTGGGTGACTTGTTTTTTGTCCTGTATTTGTATATGGATATTTTATTTCTTTTTTTGTTTCTGCATTGTTTTTGCCATTTACTTATTAATATTATGTTTTATGAGTTTCAGTTTCATTATTGCAATTAATGCATGGTTTAAATCTTGAATAAATTTTTTTTCTATTTTTGATGGATTGACTTAGCAAATTATTTTTATGCATTTTCATTTTATGGCTTTGTTATAGAGACTTAATTATTTTTCCGATAAGTCTTGTATTTAGTGTATTTTCCCCTTATGTTGTTACATTTCATTATTTCCAGTTATTACATATTTTTTGTATTCTAGTCTCTCTAGTTTTTTTCCTTGTACATTTGCTGTGATTTTAGCACATATTTAATATTATAGCATTTACAGTTCTTTAGTTATTCAATGGTGAAATTATCAATAACTTTTCAATTTAATAAAATAATTTTATGGTTACTAAAGTATGGTAAAATTTAAAATCAGAATTTTTATGGATTTATCCTTTGAATAATTTGTTTTTAGAAAATCTGAAAATAAAAAATTGCTGAATTTAAAAATTAATAGGTATAATTAACACCAAAAGTGGTGTAATAAAATGTTTTCTTTTTGTTTTGTTTTTTTTTTCAAGAAATTTCGATTTTGTGAAAGAATATTCAAAAAAGCATTTTTTTTTTTTTTTTAAAAAAATATATATGGAAATTTTGTTGTTTTTTATATTGTGATGCATTATTGCTTTGACTAACATTTTTGATAGGGTTTCTTATTTTTTTATATATAGAAAGAATATGTACCAGTTTTGAATTTGTTACTTTTAAAAATAATCTATGATGTTAATATTTAAATATTATCTTATTGAATATTTTCAGTGATTCAACATTCCAATGACTTTCCTTCAATAATAAAGGATGTTTCTATTTTTTAAAAGCCAATTTCTTTTCTCATTTAAGACTTAATTGTATTGCTCCTTCACAGATTTACTTAACATATAAAAAATGTTTTTATATTTTGTAGTGTTGATGAAAATAAATTGAAAGTAAAAGAAACTATCTAAAAAGTATTAATAACATTGTTTAATTTTCAATTTAAATAATTGCTTATACATCAATGTAATATAATTTTTATATTTTAGGAATGCTTTTCTCTCTTTAGCTTCTTGTAAATTTATGCATGACATAGTGAGTGATGCAATGAAATACTCTAAGATGGAAGATTCTTCAAAAACAAAAAAGGCAGAAGTAAGTTGAAGATAATTCTTAAAAAAGTTTCATATATCTAAAATATCAAATCATGAATATAGAAATAAAAGTGTTTGAAGTGACAATAGTTCTATTTTTATTTTAAAAGATGGAGTATGTTTAATATTTATTCCAATGTTCCCACTTTCACCATTGAGCTGATGTTAGAAAATAGCAAATTTAAACTTATAAAGGGATAAAAACATCTTTGTGTTGGATGTTTTTAGGGTTGCAGTAACATTTTTGTAAAATTTTGTTTTATTTTCAGGATTCTTAAAATGATAAATCTTTTAATAGTTCTTAAAGATCCATGTATATTACATGTAGTTATCAAAATAATGAACACATCATAAAAAAATATGACAAATTTTTAATAAAGGCATTTTGTCACATCTAGCATGCCAACAGCCTGAATATATCAAGGAAATTATGCACAGTGTTTAAAAGAATTGTAACATTCTGTTGAAATGGTGATAGAGGTACATATCTGTTACTGACAATGCTCTTCAAAATAGACTATAGTTGTCCGATAATAATGAGGTTCAAGATTTGTATGAACAACGAAATGATGCCTATTTTCATACTCTTCAAATTACATTAGGACCAGTCTAAATGTGTATGGATTACAGGATTGGATTATCATTCTGGATAATGTCTTTTCTTGAAGAAAACAATTTCTGAAGCAACAAGGCTAAGATTCCTTTCAAATTATAAAGTCTTTCAATTACACAGATAGACTACAGATATTACATTCTACAGGCTACAGATATATTTAGATAGAAAGTTACCCTGTTTGGACATACATAATCTAATACACATGAAGCTCAACTTGTTTATGTATACTTGCTGAGAGTATGAAAATAGCTTATGCTACTTAATTTTAACAATTGCATTGATAAAAGTGGCATTTTTATTAAAATTAATTTATTTTGACTTTCATACCAAAATTGAGATTTGAAAGAATTCAATGTTTTATAAATAAAAAATTAAGTATAATTTTTAAAAATATAATAATTAGAAAACACACACACACACACATATATATATATATATATGTCCAATACCAGTTGCATCATTAGGGAGTGAAAATGTCATTTAGAAGGGATTTTAATTGTAATAAAAAGAATTTAAATTTTTAATAAATAAAATTGTAAGATGACATGATATTAGAAGAAATATTAGACAGGAAAAATTCACACTAACAATTATACTTTTTTAAAGCAACTTTGCATCATTTATATATGATGAGCACACCTAACAAGTTATCGATTCTGCCATTAAATTGGATGTTTATCATCCCATGCGATTGATAGTCGGACCTCTACTAATATTGGTAGATGATCAATAGATTTTCTTGCCTTTTGTTCTGTAGTAAAGGGATTCTTTGATGTTTATCATCCCATGCGATCTATAGTCGGACTCTACAAACATTGGTAGATGATCAATAGATTTTCTTGCCTTTTGTTCTGTAGTAAAGGGATTCTTTTATACACATTCAAATAAAGATTGATTTGCATGTATTAATAATAATTGTTTCCACTGGTGTTAAAAATTCATTTTTTATTTAGTGTATTGAAATTTATCCATAGACATTTCCCAAGCATGCTTTAATGAAATAATTTTTATTTTAGGAGAAAAAATGTCTAAAAATGGAACATCTAGCTCCATGTTTAGCTGAATATGGTATTAAACCTGTGCTGCAGAAGGAACTTCCAAAAAATGTAAGCAATTGAAATATTTTAAATAATTCAAAGGCAAGAATAGCATGGCTGTTAATTTTTTACATGTCTGTGTCATGCTTTATCTCCAAAAAACATTTAGAAGGAATACAAGCTCATATTTAACAAAAAAAAAAAAATCATGTAATTCTGTGATACATTGTCTTTCATTTTTATAATGTTTATCAATATATAATTTTTGTAAGCTTGTGATATTTATTATTCTTCATTTGATGTAAAGGACATACAAATGAGTTTATGTATTCTTTTGTTTTATGTTTGAAATAAATGGAATTTACTCACTTCTGAGTGCTTTGATCAATTAATTATAAGTTAAATATATAACTTAAACTACTGCAATTGTAAAAACCAAGATAATATTCATATTAAAAAGTTTGATTCAACAATTATGATTCATTTAGTTATTGTTGAATTTTTTATTTGCTCACATCAATTTGCTTTTATTTACAACTGAATAATTTTTCCCCAGATATATTAAAATTTATTTTTTAAATGTCCATTTAGCATTGATTTGAATGTTTTTTATTGCTGAAATAAGATGAGCGTATGTTATATGAATTGATATTTTAAATTCTTATAGCTGTAAATAAATAAAAAAAAAAAACTCAACTAAGAATTTTTTAATACCTTATCAATCTATCTCTGTTCTTAGATTGATTTGATTTAAAAGGTAATTTTTATTTTATTAAAAAGGTATAAAAATTTATAGAATGTAGGCTAAGGGTCTTCAATACAACATTGCTAATCAACTTTAATACATTAAGTAACTAAAAGGGATTTTTATTTTACCATTTAAGTCTAAGTAAAAAGTCATTAAAAAGTCAGATTTTTATTCCCACCTCATGATTCTGAAATACAAATTAGCTGCTTGTTTAAGAAAAATATAAATTTGTAGTTCTAGATGCCATTTTTAACCAAAAAATGATGTACTTGGCAAGTTTGTATATACATAGCTATTATAGAGTGATTTTTCTATTTATTATATACAGAGCATCTGTACAGCTAATATACAGCTATTTTTTTTTTTTTTTTTTTTTTTTTTTTTTTTATTTTCTTTTCAGTGAAGAAATATACTTCATAATATTTTTAATCCATTAACTTTTAAAGTATCAACGAGGTGGGCTTTTAAATATAGATTACTTCAATTCACTTTTTCCTTTTAATTACTCCCCACCCTCAACATTTTCTCTTTATGTAGTCAAATATATAACATTGATATATATATATAATTTATTGTGTAAGAAAGAGGTGGTTCTCCACACTTTGAAATTTGAGGAAAACTAAACAAATGTATCTAATTATTTAACACTAAATGAAGTCTAAGTCTTATATTTCACCGATATGCATAATCAAATGGAGACAATTTGTTTTAAAAATGAATTAATTTTGTATTGGAGACAACAAAATAAAAGATCAGGTAAATTTTTTGTTTTTAATATTCACAAATATATATTTGTAGAAAAACAAATGTTATACAGCCTTGGTTAAAAGTTTTTAAATACATCTAAAAAAAATTGGAATACATATTACAATTATGTGCAGAAAAAAATTGACAAATAATTTTCATGTTTTTACGAACTGCAAATGAAATTGAATGCAAAAACATAATTTACATGCATTTTTATTTTTTATTGGGTAGAAAAGTATATTGTTTTAAATATTCATTTTAAACAAATAACATTGCCTTCGCTCCAAAGATGAGTAAAAGTTTTAATAACCTTTTAAAACACATTTTTCTATAATTTTTTAGAGTTTGGTATAGTTGGTAAATTCCAAATGAGATGAAGTATATATTTCAGAATTCTCAATTTAAAAATAGGAGGCAGAATGATCTAAAGGTGCTTGATGAAATAAGGGAAACATTTATTTGAACGTTCAAATGAGAACATCCACTTTCGTGTAGATGTTAAATTTGTAAAATAAATGATGGCATTAAAATGGATGGACTTAAATTTCAGCACTGTGATATAACATGCCCTACGCTACAGGCTTTAATACAGTTGGTTCAGGATAATAACGATATTTTAGTTTATCAAACATTTACCAGGCCTTTTAAAGCTAAAGTCCCATAAGTATTTTATTAAGAAGTATGGAAATAATAAATATAGCAGAATGTAATACATTATTATTTAGTATAGCCCACATCATTGATGTGGCCACAAAGCTTGAAGACAATCTATCAAATGATGAAAAGTATTGTTTTGAAATATCTGAAGAATCGCCTTTTGGGTACAATTTTATAAGGTCTGTAATGCAGATATCAAATTCAGCAAAGTGTTTTATGATAAACAACTTCTTTAAATATAATTATTCAAGTGAAAATGATATAATAGATGGAATTTTTAAATTAAATTTACTAAGAAAGTTATATCTTTTTAATAACTTAAAAGTAATTAGAATTTTACGAAAGAACTTTAAAGGAGGTTAGAATGGAATAAGAAAATGAATAGTTATACTGAACAAGTTTTTATTTGCATTTTTAATAATATTAGTTTTAAATATAATTACATTTTTAAAATATTTCCTGCTTATTTTAAATAGTGTTCCAATTATGAATAAAGCAAAATTTGTCGCTATTTAACATTTTTTATACAAGAAATTTTAGTAATTGGTTTAAATGAAGATGCTTTTTAATTTGTTTTTAATACATTATAAAAACATACCTAAAATATTCAGACATATTCTGTAAATTGTATAGATCAAAGTGCATAATAATATGAACGAATTGTAAGGCTTAATTATTATTATAGCCGCGACTGTGACCAGTAACTGTGTGGTAAGTACTATGTCAGATCTTAAGACCACTAGGAATATGGTCAGGGTAAGTATCAGATAGAATTTATTGTATGTAATATTGAAGGAAAATCAATGTGTAGGAAGAGTAATTGAGTTAGGCTCCAATTGTTTAGTTAATGAGGAGAGTTGTTACATGAATGTAATAAAGGAAAATAAGCATTTAATCGAAATTAGATTAGATGAAGGAACACCAATTGAGAATAAAAGGAAATTTTAGAGTTAGTCAATGAGGTTAGGGATTGCTTTGCAATGAAACTGAGTGAATTAGGATTACGTTACTAACTCAGATCGAAAGAATAATTTTTGTATCGACTAATGCACCAACCGAGTTTCAGGGGTTATTGCACCATATCTTGAGGTCACTACTGAATACTAAAGCTTTGATTGAAAAGAAGTTTGATCTGGAAGTTTATCAAACGATGTCCGTTGACGAACAAGTCCTTATTCAAATAGGTTATGCTGAATTGATAAGAACATTTCCATTTTTAAGAAAGAAAAATTTGAAAGACACAAAGACTGGGACTTGATAATGAAAGAACTAGACAGAAATCTAAACAATGTCTTAAACAAAACAACCAACAAGACTCCTTTCCAAATGCTACATGGTTACTCACCAACATTTAACGATGCGATTTTAAGAAAACAAGCTGATGAGAGTGCAGAAGGATGGACTGATCCTGTGGAGATTCAAACCTCGTCTCACGAGCGGATAGAGAATATGCAGAAAAAGATGAAGGATACTTATGACAAGAAAAAAGTGCGGAATTACCACTTATAAGTCAGGACAAGTTGTAGTTATGAAAAAGACTCCGATACCGACAGGAGAATCAACAAAGACCCAATTAAAATATCGAGGTCCTTTAATAATTGATGTGCTACCAAGCTATACCTACAGAGTTACTCAACTTGGAGAAAAGAGCAAAGGTCATGTAAGCCAATTAAAGGCATGGCCGAATCAAACTGATTCTGATAGAGAGGACTCGTCAGATGAATTTACTGATTTTTTCAGACAATGAACTTAGTGACTCTGAACTAAGACGTGCCTGTATAAAGAAATTTCCTATGCAAAATGATAACTCAATATGAGTGACTTGGTCTAACTTTTTAACTGATTTGATTTAATTGAATTTACTTGATTTATTTGCTATTTACTGATTTTTTTACTATTTAATTAATTACTTTATTGTTTTGCTACTGATCTATATAAGTAATATGATTTAATTTTAATTCCAATTTGTTTATATTAAATTTAATTGACTTATATGTTGTTTACTGATTTTTTTTATATGTATTGAATTAATTGATTTATTTAGTCATTGCTGAGTATGTAGTTAGATAATCATGTGCATAATTTCTTTAAATTTCCAATGATGTTTATTATAATGATTACCTTATTTTATAACTTTAGTAGTTCATTCGAGAGCGAATGATTGTCAGGAAAGGCCGAATGTAAGGCTTAATTATTATTATAGCTGCGAGAGGTCGCGACTGTGACCTTAACTATGTGGTAAGTACATGCAGTCAGATCTTGAGACCACGAGGAGAACGCTATGAGCGTCCCGAGCTAGAATACGGCCAGGGAGCGTATGTTATGTGGTTGCGGTTATTAAGTATCAGATAGAATTTATAATTGTAGAAGAGGCACAGGGTGCCAAGTGTATCAAATTATTGTATGTAAAGTATTGTAAATAAACTAATATAAATGGAAAGAGAGATTGGTATTACATCGTGACACAACTAGTCTCTAGCATAGCAGATAACAGAATATAGAGGGAATATTTTAAAATTTCAAAAACATATTTTTGAACCACATTCAGAAATATTTTAATCTTATATTATTATATAATTAATTAATCATAATCCATATAATTATTATCAAAATATCATTACAATACAAAACTGAAAGCACTATTGTTCGCAAATGAAAGAAATATTTTATAATAACATTTAAGGTAAATAATGATCACAACAAAATCAAAGAGAGGTTTTAAGAAATTGCAATATCTTGAATTTGAAGTTTTCTTTCTTTCTTTTAGATGATATGTCAGATTATTATGTTAATTTTTTTTTCCTTTCTTCTGCAAGATACCTAAAAAACCCTTTTAAATTACATAATGGGAAACACAGATCAAGAATGAAACATTTCAAAATTAAATAAATATATAAATTATGATTGCAAAATGTAAATTAAAAAATTGAATAAAACAAAAATATCAAAATTCACAACTTTTACATTAATTATAGGAATGTTAGATGGAGGGGGGAAACTCTTCCATGTATGAAAAGAAGAAACATTGATAAGTGTAAAGGGGAAAAAGTCATGTTTTTTTAAAGAAAAAGTAACTTTTAGTGTACATTTAGTGTTTTAGTAATGTGCTATTTTATACAGTGCCAACCACTATGGACTGGACTTTTCAAACTAAAATAAAAAAACTTATTATTTTTTTTCTGTACTCTTTAAACATTAAAGTCCTGATACAAGTATACAATAAAACACTTACGTTTTTTAGAATTTTTTTATTTTTTTTTGTCTAGGATTGAATGCACAGCTATTGTTGCCCATCAAATGGTTTCGCCAGCCCTGTTCACCTGGATCGATATTTTTGTGGCACAATGGACAATGACTTGCCTCGTTACTAGATTTAGCCACTGATAAAGAGGGAGAAAAAGTTTTTTAAATTAAACTACAAATATGACACATTATTTAGTATATAAAAACATACATTCTAAATTTACATATCGAAATCGTTTCTAGAAAATAATATATTTCACATTCCTTATCTTCACTGAATAAATAATGCTGAAATCCATCAAAATATTCAATTTTTTTGAACTTTAATAAAATAAATGATATTTCTAATGTAATATACAAATATAATCTTAGAAGTACAGTATGCACTTTTAAATTACATGTCAATATAATATTAATGGGGATAACAAAGATAAAACACTTCCAATAAAAATTTTAAGAGATTAAAACATGTTCATATTTAATGTGCTTATGTTCATTCTGGGCGAATGTAGACGAGATACAGTAGGGTAAGAGAAACAACAGCAGAAAAATTAATTAAAAATAAAATTTAAAAATAATCTTAATAGTTAAGAGTAAGGTTTTTAATTTTGAGATTCTAGTATCTAACAACCTTGTAGATAAAATATAGGATAAATTACGCAGTTATTTGAACAAAATAAAAAAAAAAAAAAAAAAAAGCTCTTCAATATAATTAATTATCAATAGATATTTTTCAAAATTTGTGTGTGTGTGTCCACATATGAACAGCCTCAATTTATATTCAAATTTCCTCAACATTGCCTAAACTCCTAATTTGGAATACTTAATAATTACGAAGCCTAGATCAAATGAAACACAAACTGTTTGAAAAAAAAATCTTTAAATTGGATTATTATTCGTCAAAAAAAATTACCCAATTTGGGCAAAATTAGCTTTTACGCCAATTTATTGCGAGTTTTTCACGGTTGATGTTGTTTTTATTTTGTAGTATCCGAGTTTTCGATTCCTTTTGTCTGGGATTCTCCTGTGCCCACCTCCGGATGTTCGAAATTTGATAAACATATGGGAGACTGTCCTATCTCAGTGTGGGAAAAAGTGTTTGTTCAACTTCACACTAGTTTTATTTTTATATTTGAATTGCAAAACTATTCGCAAAATATATTCATTCAGACAGATATATTCAATATATTTGCAAAACTATTCATTCAGAGCAGAACTGACTAAATGAAGAGCAGCACCCTAGATCTATAGAAAATATTGAGATATCAGATATCTTTCAGGTAAAAGAAAATTCGTTCCCTTTTTGTCTATTAGTTTCATAAATTTTCCTCAAACTTAATTTATGATATGGCAAGGAGCCATTTTTTAAGATCAATTAAAGATGAAATGAAACATTTTTCACTCTGTGTAGGGTGATTTATGTGAATATCAAACTTTCATTTTGGAATACTTTTTATCACTCTTCATTCTCATTTGAGCAATAAACAACAAAATTTTCCAGATATATATACCATAAAATACGTTGCAGAGCAATTACCTTCAGTTCTTCACCTCTGTTTACATTAAATATCATGCTTTTGTGTATCAAATATATGAGCATACTATATGTTCATACCAGTAGAAATGATGCGATTTTTTTTTCATTATAGAAAAGAAATACTTTTACGTAAATTTTTGACAAAATCAATAAACAAACATTTTTGTTGTGCATTATAAATATATTCTATGATCATTCGAAATGATATCATTGCAATATTTCTTATTTGAAATGAACACAAACTTTGAAATATTTTTGATGATTTTCATAAATGGCATACCACAGTATGCAGTTTTTCATCTTTTTTAATTGTGATATCGAAAATTCTACTGGTTATTTAAATATATTTAAATTACGTATTTTTCTGATAATAAATTAAGTTCTTTGTGACAATAAATGATAAGAAATGCTTAAATTTTCACCATTTTTAAATCATTATACTTACTCCGATACTTTTTTTCCCTTATTGATACCAGGCAAAATGATTTGAACATTTGTCCAACCAATCAAAGGTATACATACAAATAATGTAATTTGGATTCGCAAGACAGCAAATTGGAGTCTTCTCAACTCATTATTCAAGCTAATATTTGTATTAACATGAAAATTGAAAATGACATATATCTATAAAACTGTATATGTGAAATTTTGTTAACCGATACAGATTCTTCTTATGAAATTACTATTTTAAAATGGAGCTTCACTTCATAAATTAGTAGAACACACATACACAACATTGGTACTTAGATGCTTAATATTTTATTTTTAAAAGTAAATGTATGCCTTTTTTGTACTACAATTTATGTTTAAACAATTCCTTAGAACTTACTTGTACACATTCTAATCTTGATGTGGTTATCAAAATTTAGAGAAGGGATGGCCTCTAAGCAAAGCGGACACTGTTGATACTGACTCCTGGATTCACATTCTTCTAGCAGATGTTCGGTTAAACTAGCAATTTCAACAATCTTGAATGCAGCAGATAAAAATTTATTTAAAAAGAATACACATTCAATAATAAAACGCTAGTGAAGTTAAATTAAGAAGTAATGCAAAATATATTCAAATGTAAATTTTAGTTTGAAAATTAATATAAATAAAAAATACAAAAAAAAAAATCTAATTATTAAAAAAAAAAAAAAATTGAACCTGCTTGCAGTTTGTACAACGAATCAACATTGGACATTCTTTATCATAATGTTCATCCAAGACTTCCGGAGTCAATTTATCATTCTTTTCTTCACAAAATATACAAGTCCTGGAAAAAAATCAGGATAAATATTTCTATCTATAAATGGAATTTATAAATTTTTTGTAAAAAATATAAACTTTAAGACAGATATAGATAGACATATGAATTTACTATTAATGTTATATTATTATGAGAATAGATATATGAAATTACTTCATCAATGATATATCTTCAGTTGCTAATTGAGTAACGGAAGGAGCAGAAACTTGTTTTGGAATTCCTTCTTTTTATTGTTACTCTTTCCCTTGACACTTGACTTGTATCATATATAAACAGAGATAATGAGTAAATTTAAATAATCATATTAAAATAATTATGCATGGAAATATGACTATTAAATAAATTTACACAACATTAAATACTTTGAATAAATAAACATATTAAAATAGAATGATATAATAGAAAGGCTATATTCAATTATATACATCATAATTTTTTACCTATGATCTACAAAGATGTATAATCTGAAATTATCATTTTTGATGGTAAAAAAAGTCTGGTATAATTCATATCTGTGGATATTTTGACCACTATTAATCAGTTAATTGTTTCTTTGACATAATTGTTTAATATTGTTAATTTAGTTTTTTGAGTACTAATAAAATTCTATTTCGTAGTTATGATTTTAAAATAGCAAAATAGTTTTCAAACTTTAAAATAATTTCTGATATAAGTTAAAGCAATCTAAGAAAATAACATGGCATATATTAATGATGGAAGAAAATATATTATTAAAAAAGCATAATGAAAATAAAACAGGGATATTTACCACACACACAAAATCTTAGATCTTTAATGTTAAACTATTCAATTCTTAATGGAGCAATTGAAAATGTTCCGACAACTTATATTATTTATATTTGTTGAAAAGCTGGATGATGATTATAGCCAACTAGTAATTTTGCTTCTAGAAAGCATTTTAAAATTCTTGTTACTTTGGCTTGGCTTTATTTTTATCTTAGCATTGGGATATAATATATTGTTTCCTGTTATAAAAGTATAGCTATCTTCCCTTACTATAACTACCATAGATTTCTCACTTCAAAAATAAAAGAGCTGCTATCTTCCCTCAGTTTGCTTTGTCTCATGCTGAAGTTTCATAAATTATCATTGGGAAAAAGGCTAGTTTTTTAGGGGGAACTCCTTCTCCACTCTATAAAAATTAAATACATTAGTCTATAATCTGCCTTGAGACAAATTAAGGTTTTTCTTTTAAAAAAAAAAAAAAAAAAAGTAATCAGCAGGTTATAGGCAAGACTTCGCAGTAACGTATATAAAAAAATATAACAATTAAGCAAATAGATTAAATACAATAAAAATGAAACAATTAAAATAAATAATGTTCATATATTATTTATAATACAGTGAATACTGGCATGCCTAATAAGTCTCAATAATAATAAGATTATTTACTTGTTTGTCAATTTTATCAAATGCCTGCAAAAGTCGTCTGTGCATGATATTTCGCTTTGAAGCAGAAGACTCAAACGGAATATGCTTCCTCACTTTTGGACCCTCCCTCTCATACAGGCATAAAATAATACGTTCAGCCGCTCCTCTCACAGAAGATGCAGGATGTTGGAGAGCGTCAACCAAGAACGGCATTACTTTTGACAGACTCAAAATGCTAAAATCCAAAGAAAAAAAGTCTTACAATATATAAATGTTATTTATTTCAGTAGAAAAACATCTTAAAAGAACAGAATATTCTAATTTGTATGAATTTAATTATTGCTGGTATAATTCCATTTTAGTAAAAATAGAATATAATTACTTTTCAAATCAACCATAGTTATAAAAAGTTTGTAGATTTTAACTTATACTAATTTGAAAGTTATTTCATTTAACTTATAAGTTGATGCTTAATTATGTATTTAAGGCGAACGAACTCATGAATCCGATCTGATTCAAATTAGAGAGATTAAAAAGGAGAAGAAATAACCATGTATGATAATGTATATATGATTTTATTCAAAATTAACTATTTTCTCTTTTGATATTTTAACCATTATAATACTACTTAAAATAATAGATTTCAAATAATAGAATGGAAAACAATCAAATAGCAGATTTATTTGCAAAACAAATGGTAGAAACCACTTTTATAAATACATCATATAATATGTTTGTTTTTATGCAAAAAAAAAAAAAAATTAAACCCTTCTTCAATGATGAAGGCTGTTTAATGAGAATTGACATATGATAAAAGTAAAATATAAATATAAATACAGTAGTGCATAATTGTTAACCACTGAAAAGCCACTCATATACTATAATAGCACAAATTTATCTTTAGTTCCAAAAATTTAAATACAACAGTGAATGAAATGAAGCACCTAATAAGATTAAGTGCAAAGAGTCAAGATCCAACATCGAGCCTACTGATATCTTATTGTAAAAGAACAGAAACAGAGAATCATATAAGAACTTAACAGAAAATAAAGAGACAAAATCAACAGAGAACTTCTTTAACAGAGAATAAAGTATTCCAGTAATAATTGTTTTTTATTTTTTACAGGACTGGAGCTGGGATAAATCGCCTATCTGCTTTTTTATCAAAATCTGGAATTAAAAAAATATTTATCTATTGTATGATTGGTTAGTCAAAGGATGGTTATTCATAAATAATGAGAAAAGTTGCCAGCAGAGAAACAATGATCCATCGAGATGTGGTCTTTAGGTTTGGAAGTGTGCATCCCTATTTTAGAATTTCAGTATAAATAAATACAGAAATTGAACATGTATAGATTGATTTCCAAATAATACAAAAAAATTTCTCTAGCGGTATATGTTTTCCTGAACTGTTAAGGCAAAAACATAAAAAATGCATAGGAAATCAATCAAAATACTTAATTTTCTTATTTAATTGTTATTTTTTACATCAGCTTATATGTGTTACTAGATATATCATCGCGCCTTATGCAAAAATACACCATGCCATAAGCACAGAATGCCATACATAATATTTAAAGATGCTATACATTTTTTTTAAACAGTTGAAATAATTGAAATTTTTATTGCAAGATTTTTTTTAAATATATTCATACGAAAACAAAGTAATTTGAATGAAATGACAGTGGTGGCTACTAACTGATACACTAATCCATCTCCCTAAAATATGATACTTAGAAAATCTTAACAAGGATGGGACTCCAACAAGTTGAAAGTACTGTTGATCTCTAAATATAATCACATCATCTTGAAGCAATTCTAAAATAAATATATAATATACTAGAAGATATGCTTTGTATTGACAGGCATCTGGGGAGAGAAGAAATTCTAAGGAATTTCTAAAAAAAAAAAAAGAGAGAAGAAAAAAATTCTAATGGATACTATGCAGTCCTATTGCATTTTTTTTTTTTATGTGAGATTTTGTGAAAAATATATTTATCAGAAGCTTTATTTTAATTTGTACAAGCAGTAGTATGGTATTATAATTGATATTAATTCATTTCAATTCTAGCTAATTTTTTTTGCAATGTATCCGAAAATTCTTGGACCCCGGCAAATATATTAAATGCATGTAATACCAAGATTCTATTTTTTACTGTACATCTGCTTTCAAAAATGTTTATAATGTTATGTAATTAAAAAAAAGAATTTAAGAACAAACACTGCATGACATTAGCTATCAGTAAAGTTCTTCTGAATAAATTATTAACTTTTTTAAATTTAAACTCCATTACCAATAATAATATTAAAAATGCGTTGAATTATTGAAAATTGCATCTGATTTGTTTGTAAACATTTTTAACCATTCAATCTATGTTGATATATTCTACAATAGCACAATTTTAATTTCACTTATGATTACGCACGTGTGTGATGAAGGTGGATACACTTCTATCAACTTTTCAAGAAGTTCACAGCGACCTTGTGCTAGTCGAACATTCAAAACATGTTGAAGAGGATCCAAAACATACAGAGAGATGATTTGGAAATTCTAAATTAAAATAAAAAGAAACAATTTAAAATATATTTACTTTATGAATAGATAATACAGCATATAAAATAAATGTGCATTCTAATATGAATAATTTTAAGTAAATTTCATTTTAAAGCAGTTTAATTTCATTATAAAACTGCTAACTGTATTTAAAAAAAGTGACTTCATAGTTTTTTTCATTGATAAATTCCAATAATAAAATTATGAGACAGCATAGTATCATTTTTGAAATAATAAGTTTAATAAAAATTAACTACCTCTAACTCTGAATACGGAAATTCATTTGTCAAATATTGCACAGAAGCATTTTTCAGCCTGGGTGCCTGTAAGAAATGTGAAATATTTACTACAAAATATATCAATATTTTGAATAAATATGGCAATAAAATATATCTATATTTTGATATAATAAAAATTTATTAATATTTTAAGTATTGAATTCTTAAATTTATTTAATTATCATTATCCTCGCTGCTACAACCCTTGAAGGGCCCTGAACTTTAAGACTTTTTACAATTTCACATGACCAGTTACATTTTGTTTCCAGTTAGTGATGCTCAGTCTCTTCAAGTCCTCTTTGACTTCATCTCCCCATCTAATTCTTGGCCTTCTTCTGGGTCTAGATGTACTGGGGTTTTCCTTAAAGATTATTGCTCCATTCTCTTTATATGACCTAGTCATTGGATTCTCCTTATCTCCGTGACAACATTTGATTCTGTGTAATTATAGATCTCTTTGTTATAATGCTCCATTCATCGTTTTCATATACTGCTTCAAAACCTTTCCAAAATTTTCTCTTCCATACTCTCAACACATTTTCTTCTAGTCCATGCTTCAAAGCAGTACAGAAAATGGCCAGAAGATGGCTGGCAGGACCAGGTCATCTACAAAAAGACAAAAACTGGCACATTTTGTAAAAATATAGTGCCTTTAATTTTTCTCACCATTCCCAAAAAAATTCCAATCATTTCACCATTCCCCCTGTCAGCAATCCATCTTGAACATGTGAAAAGTTTTTTTAATCTTTTGAAGATGTTTAAAATTTCCTTCTTACTGGGGTACTCTACTTCCTCTGCATTTTCACTCTATCTGCTGAACTTACCCAAATTTCTCACCTACTGGGTTAAGGAGATCTTTAAAATACTCTCTCCATCTCTTCAGAATTTCTTCTTTACCTACAAATAAGTCACCTTCCTTTGATGTACAGAAAAACTGCTCCTAAGACTTACAGAAATCATCTCCAGAAAACCTCTTTGAAACCCCTTCTAGCCTCTCTTACTTCTCTAAAATAACCATTAACACTAAATAAAAAAGATCCACCCAAAACATATGAATGAAAGAATAAGGAAAACATTTTACTCACTGTATCACCTAATTTATTTATTATTTCTGGCATACTTTTTTTCAGCAAGAGTAGCAGCTTCTATTTTAGATACTCTATAAAAATTGTATACATTAAATATTTGAAGACATAAATTGACATTTGAAATAAGATAAATACATTATGATATTTATGAAAATATAATCAGAAACAATCAATATAGGAAACAGAAATGAACATCAGATTAAGTTAAAAAAAATGTGCTACATGCATTGTTTCTTAATTAATTTTCACTAAATTTAATAATAGAAATATTTAAAAAAAAATTTCAGTAATGAATTACTACTTAACAATGAACTGGTTTCCAAAATTTTTAAATAATAATAATAATAATGCAGTATAAGTTGAGCTGTTGGCATCATTGGGCATAACGTTGACAACAGGCTTTAAAGCGTCTCCGTTTTCACAAATACAAATTATCAAACTATGTAGTGAAATTTCAATACACTTTTATTTTAAATGAGAGTACTTAACATCATTAATCTGAATTAAGATGGTGAACTGTTAAGCCCATAAAAGTGGTAGAACCAATTTGAAAAAGGTTAAATGTGAGACATTCTGCAATTCATAAACTGACAAATGCATTCCTAACAAAAGGATCAGCTTCAAGGAGGTACATCAAAGGATAACCTACAGCAACAAGTGCCACAAATGACCAATAATTGCAACTAACTCAAACAGCATACAACCACTACACCAACCAACTTCAGATCTCTTATAGCAGCCACTGGAAAGCTGGTATCCAGATCAACTGTTGCACAAGAAGCTTCAAGAATGAGGGTTGTATACAGAAAACCCAATATTGTATGTACTTATTATACTAAAATGAAAGGTCATACACATGTGTTGATTAAAGTGCAAGTCAGTGAGGATCTGCACTCTATATTAATGAAGCTAGATTTTGTTTGCTAAGTAAATTCAAAAGATTATGAGTCTGGATAGGACCAGACACTCACTTTTATCTCAGTCATGCCCATGAAAGCAAATAGAAGTGGCATTGGTGGTAGTGCATAGTGCATGTGGACAGGTTCTTTTTGGATGGCTGCACTAATTTGTATGCCACTTGTAGAGACATTGTCGCTGCTCAATTATATAGACACAATAATCTTGATACAGTTGTTCATCCTCTGACAAGTGTAATTGGCAACAAAATGGTTAAACCAGACACAGATTGGTGGAAAGTTACATTTGTGAGGAAACTATTCTGCATGGGTTGATCAGCATAATTTCCAGGCTTGAAACCTATTGAGAATATTGGTGTTCTAGAAAGAAGTTTATGGGGATTGTTGAACCCACTCACAACAACCCTTCAGGGTCTTCAAATTGCCTCGATACAGGAATGGGCTTTGCTGCCAACTAAATCAATAAACACTACAGCTTTGAGCATGAAACATTGCTGTTATGTCAGCACAGCTTAAGAGATGATCACACATTCAACTCAGATATTATGTTTTTGGAAATGTATCCATTTTCTTTATTTTTAAGATAGAAAATAAAACATGTTTTCTTTTGAGATAATTTGTGGTGGAGCATTAGATAGTGTTTTTACTATATTTCATTAAATTCCAATGAATAGGTATTTTATACATCCAATTTTCTAATTTTTCCTTCATTTTTAGCAACCAGTACATAATAAAATACAACTAGGAATCTATTGAAATGAAATGGAAAAATAAAAGAAAAAAACTTACTGGTGTGTAGGTATAAATGACTTAAAACACATGGCTAAGATACTCAAAGCAGATGTATAGATCTAGTATGAGAAAAGTAAATAGAAAACATTTAAGAAATACTGAATTATTATTAAACTCATTTGTAAAGAAATATATTTCTGTCATTTCATTTTACCATTATAAAAAATTATACCTGATAGTCAAAAACCTTTTTTTTTTTTCAAATTCAGATAAAAGGAACTTACGGAAAATACTTTATCACACAAAGCTTTTTGTAACAAAAAAGAGGCTGCTTTTACAACATCATTGGGTGAATGTGACTGCCCTTTTTTTTTTGGTATTTTTCAAAAATGTTTGCAGTTCTTTCATTGCTTCTTCTCTTCTGTCGAATGATTTAGAATACATCTTTTCAACCTATTCATTCAGAATAGAAATAAAAACCTTAATAAATATAGCCATAGCAAAGAAATGTCTTAGCAGCCCAACTTAATAGAAGGACATTTCTAATTAAATAAAAACAAAAAGAAAAATAGAATAAAATATACTTGATTAGTTTTATTTTATGTACAACAAAAAAAAAAAACCTAAAGAAATATAGGAATAAACAAAAAAAAAAAATAAAATAAAAACTGACATACAACAAATTTGATTAAGAAAACCATTAGCTATTAAAAAAAAAGAAATTTGTTTTAACAAAAATTTCATAATTTCTCAAACAATGACTGCATCTTTGTTGCAGTTTAATTAATTTTTGATTGATTTTTCTGTTTAATTTTTTAAGATTTTTAAAAACAACTCTTTAAGGAATTTTTAAACTGTCATTATACAAAAGAAACTATTTTAAGATCTTTAAATAAATTGCTAGAGTCAACTGTATTTTGATTCATTTTATAGCACAGAAAATGAAGTGTACATAACTAGATAATTAAATAAGTCATTACCAATGGCAAACCAAACACATCAATAGGCAACGACGACGCCTCTCTCCTCTCTTTTCTGTCAGTTTACCCAGCACTAAATCATTTCCAGTTTCCACATCACTGCCAGGAAATACAGAAGGCTGTTTTTTTACTCCTCTAAATTAATAAAAATTGGAATTTATTTCAGTAAGATGAGTTACAAATTAAATTAAATGAAAATAAATATATCTGCATAATTTCGAAAAATTAAACTCAATAAAATTGTATAGTTAATAAAAACAGAAGATATTTGGGTACTTACGTATTAACGCTACCTTGGCTACAGATTTGGCGGTTTTAAATGGCGCCAATCTAACAGCTACAGATTTGCTGATTTTTGACGCCATTTTTTAGTGCTACGAAAATGTGTATTTGGGATTTGCCAGAAACAGAACAAGATGCAATTTTATTTTTTCAGGAGCGAATATTTTACCAAAAAAAAACGAAAATGTCCCAATTCCTATGACATGAAACTTTATTTTGGTAAACATAAGTTTTGGAAATGCAATTTCAGTCAGTGTGCTTATCATGTGGAACTTAGAAAAGACAACTGGTTTGAGGGAAGCAGAATTTTTAAAAACCGCCAAATCTGTAGCTGCGGTTGGCGTTCAAAAGTTCATGTTTGAATTTTGATGGATATAAATGAGATTTTTTATGTGCACAGATCTTTGTTAAATATAAAAACTATTTGAATTTTCTGAAACATTTTAAAACAATTATCTATAATAATCTATGTATTATTTTTAAATTTTAATACTAAAATAATTAAAGTTTCTAACTGCGAAACATAAAAAAAACTGAATAATGTTTTGCAAAATATAAAAATAAAATAATTTTTACTTATTTAATGCGGGCACTACATTTTCATCATGATCAAGAAAATTTCCCACCATTGGTACAAGCATCTCATTGGGTGGTCTTGAAGAAATGCTCGATCTTTTGTGTTTAGAGGTACCTATAAAATAAAAAATAAAACTACATTCGAATACATAAAATACAATATTCTTTATGCTTAAAAATATATCAAATAAATTTTTTATTTACATAAAGCACATTGAAAGATTTCAATGTAGTAAAACACTACAAAAAAATACTGTTTTAACAAAGATCTACAATTTATATAGCTTATCTATATGAAATTATTGATCAGAAAGAGAGAGATTTTTGAGCGAAAGGCACCAACCATTTTGAATAAAAGTATCTTGCTGATTCTCTTCATCGTTTTCTTTTATTATTTTCTACAAGGGAAAAAAAAAGTAACACATAAAAAAAGAGATGAAATATTATTTAAATCTATTATTTTCTATATCATCAAATTAATTTTATCTATCATTATCCTGTAATAGAAAATAAATTATTTATACTCCATCCATTTCCATTAGAGCAGTGATATTAAGCCTTTTATAAGTGTCAAGTCGTAATTTTTCAATCTCTTCTTTTTCATATGAGCTCTATCATAATCTTCGTCTTCAACCGCTAATTCTTTTTCAATATCTAACTTTCCTAACTTTTCACCAACCTTTTAATAAAAAAAAAAATTTCATTACTATCATTAACTATTTAAATGCTTTACTATGATAAAAACTTTTTTTCACTGAAATCACACAAACTCCAATAAAAGAAACATTGGCAGAGAAAAATTAGTTTTCCAACATGCATTGTAATTAATGCTTTAATCAGTTTGTGGTCTGAATGCAAAATTTTATTCAGCATCAAATTCAGATTTTCATATAAATAAACGCACAACAGAAAGCGAAGCCTACTTATTTCCATTATGGAATAATACTGCTTTTAGACTCCTTTTTGATGAATCAATAAAAGTTGACATTCATCAGTTTTGTATGGGATTTTAAAATTGTCATAGATGGTGGGAGAAACACTACAACAATAAGTTATATGATTTTAATTTCCTTTGTCTGGTATTTACTATTGTTATTAATTGACAGCTTGATATATGAGTAGATTATTCTGAATTTAAAACTGCTTCATAATTATTTTAATACACTAGTATTATCTATTAATGTTTCATGAATTCACTCAAATTTCTTGCACCTGAATATAATAATATACCAAACTTAGATTGCAATTTTATAATAAATTGCAATTTGTGATAAAAACAGTATGTGATAAGAATGTTTTCATTATTTTTCTCATAATAAGTATAAAAAAATATAAGAACATCACTTATTTCACAGATATTTTTTCATTATTGATCTATGCATTTCATTAGAAAAAAATAATTAAAAATTAAAATTTTAAAAATATTCAAGCTACCTTCATGAGTTGATTTTGTGCATATTTTAATTTCTTCGCATAGACAAATCTGTCATCTAAGATAAAAAAGAAAATTTATAATTACTTAAAACTAAACAAATTATGTATTTCAAAAGTTAGAGAAAAATTATATTATAACATTTCAATAACTTGTTATGAATGTTAAATTAAATGTTAATAAAAATTGTAAGGCAATCTAAGAACTAATTTTTGTAAATCACAGTTTCAAAATTTTAAATTAGAAAAAATAAAGTTAAAAACATTTAACCAAATTGTACAATGAAATAGAATAAATTAAATAATTCAGAACAATGTCTGCTAAATAAAAGATCTTTGCAAAATCATATTTTGTAATGCCCTTTTTCTTTATTTATCAAATAAACAGAAAATAATTCTATAATTATTTCAAAAGATAAATAAAAATGAAGCATTACTTCTTAAGATAAAATTGCATTTCTTTTTAATAATAATATTTAATGCTTATCCCTTGAATATATTCTAATTTTTGCAAAAATGTCCAGAACCACATTTGTTTATAATAATAAGTAAAGTAAAAAATAAAATAATAATTTTAATGATAACCATAAAACTGTGTTAAATAAAAATATTTAGTTTGAATTTTTAAGTAAAATGTTTCATACTAAAAATTGCTTTATGCTTTTTTCGATCCAATGCTCGAATTAATTGAGCAACTTCAACATCAACATACATATTAAAAAGGCAATTCCTCCAATTGAGTTACATTTTTCACACTGAAAAATAATTAACATTAAAATTTATTTTTAATTAAATTTATTAAATGGAAATACTAAATAACAGTAAATTAAAAATATATGTAAGATATATATATGCCACAATGTTTAATTATAAATTTGATTTCTTATTCAAATATTTAGTATAACTGAGTAAACATCAACATACATTTTTACAATTAAAATTCATAACATTATATTGTGACAAACCAATTGCAGTTACAATTTTACATTACGCAAAAGTTAAATTCTAGCCACAAATTTAAAATAATTCGTTTCACTAGCATGAAAATACAAAATAAAACAATAACTATGGTGAATATTTTTAAAATTTAATAGTACTTTTTTACATCATGACTTTAAAATTTTTATAAAAGTATCAAATTTAGAAGGATTGATAAACACTTTAGTATGTAAAATCAGTTCTTGTAAAGATTTAAATAAAAAATACAATAATTCTTAAATCATACAATTATCAAAAAAGATAAAAAAAAAAAAAAAAAAAAAGTAAAAGATTCTATATAAATTTCAGTATAGTTATAAACATAAAAAACCTTATTGCTATATAAATTATATGAAATGATAAAGAAATGCAAGTAAATAAAATCTAGATAAAATACAAATAAATTCTAATAAAAATTCTTCAATTAAGGATTTAAAAAACTTTAGAAATAATGTGCCATCATTTTTATGAAAATTACCATAACGTTCTGCCTATAATCAAGGATTATATACTAAAAACCTATTATATTTTTGTGGTGTGGATCAGAGGTCACTGCCAAGAATCTGTAGACATTTTTTTGTCTTTTTCTTTTACTTTTTTTTTTTTTTTTTTTTTTTTTGGAAATTTCACTAAAATCAATTTAACTATTCTGCCACCAATTTTTTTTTTTTTTTTTTTGTGAATCAAGAATTGACAAAATTCTGCATGAAATAAAAATTAACCTTCTAAACACAAAAAAATCATATAATCTGTGGACATTGGAAAAGAGACAGACTTTTATAAAATTAGATAAATGTGATATGCTTCCTACATAGCTGTGTTGTAGTGGAGAAAAAAAAAAAATTCTGGAATGAAATTGCAGAAGATGAAAAAAAAAAATTACTGTAATACTAATCAAGATTTTTTTTTCTCTTTAGCCAATGTGAAACAAATAGATAAAAATTGTTTGTTTTGTTTGTTGCTTGGTTGTTGTCACCATGTTCTTTTGTTTTCACCATAATTCTTAAACATGCATTTTCTTTCTATTCCATAATTTAAATTTATAACAATTTTTTAAATATAAGTTTGGCATCAAAAATATGTTTTAAAACTGAAAACTGTTTTTATTAGTTACAGGTATAAAGGCAGAACTTGATTGATAAATGCTTTGTGAAAGAATAAGTGCAAATTACCCATGAATTATACTTCTGCAGGCTGAAGCTCAAGCTTGCAAATTATAGAGCATTATAGATTACAGACAAGAAAGTAAGATAAATGTCACTGTGCTTTAAAAAATTGTTAAACTAATATCTTAAATGTTGTGTATGTGCATTTGGAATAAAAGTTAAAAAACTAAAAAAAAAATATATTTTATTTGCGAAATATACTGATATATTTTAAAACAAATTTTTATGTGAAAGCAAACATTATTTAATTAAAAATGAAAAATTCTAGAAGACACTTTTATTTTAAAATTCTAATCTTATTAAAATTAATCACAATATAAAAACTTTATCAAAACAGTATGGTTTTTGAAAAAAAAAAAAAAGCATTGAAGATAATTGCAGTGAAAAAAAAAATCATCTTTAATATGGATTATTTGAGATATTACATATAACTCACCGACTATTCAACTCATGACCATCAGTCTGCATTAAAAAAGTTCACATTCAAAATATTTGGAAAAAAAAAAAAAAAAAAGATTTTTGATAATTATAATTTTTTAAAGACATAAAAAAATTACCAAATATTTTGCTTTTATTGAGCCACCATCAAAATGGATTCACCTATAAGGTTTATAGCTATGATTCCAACCTAAAATTTAATATATTCCAACCATTATGAAAATTAACAATAAAGTTATAGCGAAAAAAATTAGCTATGAAAACACCTGATATTCCATTTGAAATACAATAAAAATAAGTTTTTATCATAAAAATCTTATACCTATAAATCATCATAAATATTGTAATATACCTGAACTGATGTTATATATAGACCATTAATGAAGATTATTCTGTAGAAAAATATCAAAGTTAAATATTTACAGATATTAGACTAGAATTTTAATTAGGAAAATTTCTTCATTGCCTTTTTTAACAATGCACTCATGATTCTTATAAGATATAGATAATCATTCATACAAATTTGAAAAAAATTAAGAATGAAATTAAGAATGAAAAAAGAAATGAAAAGAATGAAATTAGAAAAAAAAATTTTATTTACAACAATTAACAGCAGTAACAAATATAAATAATAGAATACATATATTACAAAATATACATATGTAATATGATGTATCATACACTGAAACTGTAATGTTTTATAATAAAAATTAGAATGAATGAATGAAACTTCAAATTTCAAATTTAATTAGTTTCCTGATTTTAATCTGCAGATTATACTTTAAAGAACCTTAATGTGGAGCAGATAGATTACTGATCAATTTGTGGATATGCATAAATTTTTGTACATATAGTTTATACAAAAAATAATTATTAGTGATCATACAGTCGAAAGGAAAACATATATATAAAAAAAAAGTAGAAATTTTGTAAAAATATCTTCAAAAGAAAAAAAAGAATTAGTCACATTTTAAAAGATTTCAAACAAAGAATTTCTCATTCATTAGGACTAAGGGGGTTTTTGACATTGAGGAGTGTGGTTGAGTACAAGCTTTCTTAGTAATTTGTCTAACTGTTAGTGTTTTGATATTTTATCTGGTAAAATTTTTTTCAAATGTTTTTTTGTTTTAGTATTCCTCTTACATAAATTACCTATATATTTATTTAAATTTTACCACTCGCAACCTACTTCAATTTTTATACAAATTGTTTAATTTTCTTCGACACAAATCATCCAATTTTTAGCCAAACAAAAATAACGATTCTATTACCCCTACCAATTAATTGGCAATTGGTTTTTAACTTCTGGTTTATGCAAAATTGCTGAACCTATCGTCCTTAAGAGAATCATTCATTTTTTAGTTCCTGTAAAATTCAGTTATCACTCCAAGTTGGTATAAAGGGCATCGATGCAAAGTGGATATTTAATTTATTCAGTAATAGGCACTTTTATGTAAAAATAGAAAAACTTTGTTTCGATTAAATTATTTTCACTTGCGGAGTTCAACATTGAGACAAAGCATACATATCATAACAATATATCAAATCATGCATTTGGTTTAACACACGACAACAATTATTTTCTAAAAAAATTAATCAAATAGAAATTAGATTTTATTAATAATTGAAATGTTGGCGGAAAACAGGTTTAATTCAAATAAAAATTTTAAAAATTAGATAACACACAAAAAATATATTACATTAAATGTAAAATATAATAAATTTGAATTTAAAAAATATTTAAGCATTTTAAAAAATATGTAAATGTTTACCTGGTTAAAAAGATTTAGTTTATTGATATGATTTTGATCCATTATTAACTTAACAAATTTTGCGACAATGTCCAGACGTGCTGATCGAAGTTCTCGGGCTTTAAAATCTGTTACTGAATTTTCAGAAAAAAAAAAATCTCTCTGAAATATTTAAAAAAATATATCAATATGTTTGTAGCATATAAAAATCTTAAGCTATTATTATTATTATTATTATTTTTTTGCTTTTAGGCTTATATATAGTATATCTTTGGTAAAACAATATTTATTTTACACTGATTTAAAACAAATAACAGCTAAATATATTTTTTATATTGCAACAAACTTCTAAAAGCAACTCTACAAAGTCATTTGAAGAAAAAAAGTTAAAAAATAATTATGTAACATATAATTTTTATAAAAACAGTCTAAAAATAAAAATAGAAATTAATAAGATAAAACTTCTTTTATGCAAGTTAAAATTATGAGTCTCTATTAAAAAAAATTGTGGTGATGACTGCAAAAAGAGCAAAATAAACAAATAACACCAATACATTACAAAAAATGAAAATTAATATACCACTACAAAACTTACGTAAAAAATAAAATTTTTGATATTTTTAAAAATGAGTATGATTGTCAATTATTTCATTCTTTAAAACAGAACTTGAATATATATATATATATGGGTTTCCAAAATTAAGAAAAACAAAAATAATTGTGATTCTAAATTTTTTTTTTTCATTGTTAAAAAAAAAAAAAAAACCAATGCTTTACAAATTAGGTAGATATGAAAAACAATAGGATTATTTTCTGTCTATAAAATCAAATACCAAAAAATGCAATATCCAAGTTTTACATGCAAGCAGCATCAATATATATTGTGTAGTCACTTTTTAAGATCATATAGGCAAGACAGCAACAATAAAAAAAAAAAAATAAACACATTATTAACTCAGTTGATAGCAAAATCATTGCTGTGTCAAAGCAATTTGAAGATCCCGAAAAAAATGCAGAGTGGGTTAACTGCAGGTTCAAATCCACAAACATGATGCCAACGCAGATTCACTACACAAATTTACAAATCTTAGCCTAATGCAGCTTATGTGTATTGCATAATTTTTCATATCTTTTCTAATTATTGGAAAACAATGTAAATGATTAAATGCGCTTTTTCAGATGTTTTGTAACTGTAAAGCAATGGTGACTTTCTGTTTAATTGGTAGTAGTATTTCTCAGTTTTTAAGGTGAATGTTAATTATTATACTGTCAAAAGGTCAGTTATGCATAGTAAGCACATCAATATTGAAATCCTAATCCTCAACATAATTTGTTACATTTCTCAATCTTTTGCCAATAATATCCAAATATCATATTGGCTAACACTACTATCAATGTGAGTCAACCCATATTATTTTATTTTATGTCATCCCCTTTTTAGCAACATAATTTCAAAAACTATCAAAATGTAGAAAACTATATTAAAAAAAATGCCTAATGTGTTTTTATTTTTGAATCTTCATTTCAGGACTCATTTTTTTAATATAATAAACAGTAGAATTCAACTAAAAAAAATGTATGAGTTTTGAAATGCAGGAAATAAAAATAAAACTTTTTACTGGTTTATTTAGTTGTTATACAGTGTATTTACCCCCTTCTTTTTTTTCATCAAAGCATTGTGAATACATCTTAAATTCATGGTGGACAATTTTGCTGCTCAATTTTAATTAATATTTAGATACTTCAAAATATAAATTTCAATTTTTACGATTAGCAGATAAATTATTATTTTCATTTAAATTGATTTTTCTTCCTGAGAGTAATTGAAGTTTCATGGTAAAACTATTTATTTTAAAGAATTTTTCTTATGGGTATTTGTTAAAAACATGACTAGGTTTTATTTATTTATTTGCCCCATATGCATTTTTTGTAGACACAATAAACTTCCTCCCTTCAGCATTATTTTCATTAAAATATTTGAATTTCATTAAGATATTTCAAATACAATATATAATATATATGCAATATATATAAATATATAATATTTTAAGAACAATTTTAAAACTTGTTTCCTAAAATTATAAAAAATAGTCCTATTGAAAAAAGGAAAGCTTTTAATATTAATAATTTTTAAGCAGTTTAATTATGTACAGGTGGATTATATATTTAAACAACTACCCTTGTTTTTCCCAAGCAACATTTTGTAATACTTCTGTTAATCCTGGCTTCACATCACCAACATGTAATTCCAATTTTGATGCTATATAATTAAAAAGTTATTTAATTAATTTCTGCATGCAATGTAAGACTTCTGGTGTCTCAAATGAATCACATTTTATTTCATATTAAAAAAAACCAATAAATTTAATTTGAAACACCAAGGTTACAAAATGATAAAAAAGAATTTAGAAATTAGTTTTTATACAATGTTGATAATTCTTTTGTTAAATTAATTCATTTGATATAAATTTTTTTAAAAATGTTAAAAATATTTTTAATAAAAAATAAATTTCATTCCTGGTAACGATTTCTTTAAGGGCAGCTTTTCTAATAATAATTTAAATTTACAATTATTATTAAGTTATCATTCTAAAAATATAAATGATTATATATATGTTTTTTTTTTTAAATCGTAAATGTAAGAAATAAATTGATGAAATAAACATGAAAAAAAAAATTATACAAGGACAGTCAAATAGAAAATCTAAATATTTTAGAAAATTTTGAAATTTTATGTAACTGCCCAGTAAATTGGCAACACTGTTTGCTAGTAGCATAAGGAATGGCAGAAGAATGTAGAGAAACAAACATCTTTGTAATAACAGTACTAAGCTAAATGCCTATTGGGGGAAAAACAGCTTTTTTTCAGTTAAAAGATTTTTCAACAGTTGATAGTGGAGTAATGATTCAATAAATTGCAGTATGATGAAATGTGTTTATTATAGATACAATGTGTGAGTGGGATAAAAAATGATGCAAACTCAGTGGTGCATACTTTATACCAGTTAAAAACATTGAATGTGAAATAGGAAAAAAAAATGCTGATATTGAAGAAATATAAAAAGGAAAAATGCTAAGTGACAGTGAATAAAATAACCAGAAAAAGCATGATTTGTGGCACATTAAACGAAAAGAATTTTTCTATAAAATCGAGGCATTTTGTAAACATTACAGAATTTGTTTTAAACACTAGGGAAATTATATATAAAAATAATATAGATTTGTTTCTTCTTTTCCCAAAAAATTATTATTAAAAGCATTTTTAAGGATTCCTAAATATTAAATAATAAGGATACCCCTATAAGAATTCTGATATTTATAAATTAAATATTTTTTTTAGTTAAGAAGTACCTATTAATTGTTTTGAATTAATAGCCTGTGAATGATCAATAAGATTAATTAATTAGACAATGACATGGAACTTTTCAAATTTGATATTATTAAAAATAAAATTTAATAAAGAAAGTAATAAAATGCAAGTAAAAATATCTTAAAACATTAAGAAATGGGAACTTAAAAATTCTTAACATAAATAAGAAATCTATATACAATAATAAAATGCTTAGTTAAAATGTTTATATGTATTGCATTATTTCATTTTTATCTTAAATTTGAAACATTTTCTTTGATATATTTCAAATCAAGAAAGGAATAGTTTCTTATATAAATATTTTGCTGATCTTAAGAAAAAAAATTAAATATTAATTTGATCAATGGGGTAAAATAATTTCAAAAATTTATTAAATTCATTACACAATGGTACAGAATTTAGAATAAGATAACTTCTATATATTTTCATGTTTTTCTACAGTTTATGGTATTTTTATATATTAATATTACATCTTAAAAGATATACATAAATGTACCACAGCAAAATACTTTATAAAAGAATTCTAAAAAATTATAACATATAGGTAACACAATGTCAAAACATTAAATTATAATATTTAAAATTAAATAATACTTACTTATAGAAAAAGGATGAGATAGAACTTGAAATTTACAAAGTCTAGCTCTCATTTCAAGGCGAATTACAATAACTTGAGGATATGAACAAAACCTAATGAATAATATGACATCAATCTAAAATATTTTAAAATAATAAAAATTAAAGATAATAATAAGTGTTAAAAACAACTATAACTGTTATATCTAGAAGACCCATTTCCATCTCAATTAAATAAATATATTTGAATCACTAAATATATAAAAAAAACTCCTTCTATTTGAACTTCATTTCAACCCAAACATTTTCTTAATTTGAATAACTTCACAATAATTATATTTTTAAGAGTTAAAATAGAAATTCAATATAAGGTTAATTCCTTTCTTTAGTTAATTTTTGCTACTTCTAACTATTTCATCATGGGACAATATAAAATTAAATGTCACGACCCCCATTGTCCACCTAAATGATATTTTAAAATTGACACTAGAATGAAACTAGTATGTTGCTTAGTAGGATATTATTTGCTACTGGTTTAATTTAGCTCTTTTTGTTTGAAGACTTGGCATTGGCATTTAATAGCATTTCCTAGCATCATAAAACAGTTGGGTAATCATAACAGATAATTGCTAATAAAATCAACAAAAAGCTATAAATTTTAAAAAAATTTAAATCCAAAAATTGAGAAAATTTTCAAAAAAAGGAAAATGATTTTTAGCTAATTACACTATTATTTTTAATACGTATTTTAATATTTCAATCAACAAATGTTATTTTGAATTTATGTTGAACGTTTCTAATCAATTCGGTATATTATAAATTAATATACTTAGGAGACATCCAGCCTTTGGTTACAGGACGGTGATTATTTAATTCTGCAGCAGGAAAGTTGTCATCTTCTCCTGTAACTTTTATGATAGAAAAATCAATGCGTTTTATCATGATTGCGTACGTCTTACCTATACTTAAGAATTATTATTATTGCTTAAACTTGGTTTTATACCCTTATCACATTTGCGCACAATTTCCCAGTTTAAAAACCGAAACTATAACCAAAGTTGCCAAGCAACAGAATAATAATAAAGATAAATAAAAATCATTTATTTTAAAATAATTTATAATAAAAGAACGAAACATAAATATGTTATTAATGTAAGTAATTATTTAAATTTCATTCATTATTTATCGAGTATATTTGAGGACAACAATAACATTCACGTAATTAATTATTTAAAGCTAATCAATAATAAATTTGATTTTTCATTAATTTGTATTTTATTTTACTTTTTATTTCGATTTTCATGAATCACGATAAATATTACTGAAACACACAATAAAAGTTTAAAAAATATACCACTCATTGTTTTATTCAACCAAATCTTTATTTATAGTTAGTTATATGATATCTTAACTGGATCCGTGAAAATGTTTTTCAAAATTTAATTTATGTTTACATTTAGTAATAGAAGCGCGATTTTGTAGTAGGCATTGTGCTATAGAAACCAAATTTCAAATATTTTAAGTTTTTATTTAAAAAAAAAAAAAAACTTGTTTAATGGTTTCTTAGTGTTAATTCATTATTTTTTATTGTTTAAATGTTTTGTTTGTTTAGATTTTAAAAAACATGAATCCTGATTCTCGTTTCTTGAACAGTGTTCCTCACGGGTTACCAAAAGTTGGTAAGTTTGTTAATTATTTTAAAAGAGTTTTGATTTTTATTAGAAATATGTCTTCTATATTCATTCAATAATTTCAACTACAATTTTTTTAATTATGCAGTTATTGAATTAAAATTATATTTTTGTTTATGAGTCAGTTTTATTGTTTCATTTCATTTATTTTTGTATTTTACTAAAAAATACTTTTTAGGTTTATGATTTTTAAAATTTTAATAAATGCTTAGTTTAAATTAGATGTTTTAATAGCGAATTTCTGGTGATTCTCCGATACTTTACGCTAGATTAACATGATTCTATATTTAAATATTTTAAATATACTAACCCTAATTTCTCTCTTATATTTTTATACAGAGCTTGTGCTCTTTAACTTAATCTCAAATAATTGTAAATTAAATATATAATTCTGTAAATTTTAAATTAGAACACAGAGGTACAGGGTTTTATCCTCGGAACTGCAACATACACCAGCCTTTACCTTACTTTACTTTGCCATCGCTAAGATATGGTGATCATCGCCAAAGAAAAATCTGTCTCAATGTGATCCCTCTTCTACTACTCATTATTAATGCTATTATTTATTGATTTGTCAAGTTTTTTATCACGTTATAAATATACACTACAAAATTGCAGATAAGTATATTTAATTATAAAATAAATTACTCTGAGAATAACAGAATTTATGTTTTCACGTAACATATGGTGTTATGTGGATTATTGTATTTCAAGAATATTAAAGGAGTTCAGTGTTATGAAAGTTGCATAAATTGAGAGCTTTCTTTATTATTTTTAACATAATTTATATGTTTCAATTAATATGTGTCTTTCGTTTAGAAAATCCACTTAGTATATCATGGCATGACAGTACCTGGATACCTATGTTAAATGCATCTAATGTCATGGACTACTTTTCTGAGCGAACTAATCCATTTTATGACCGAACATGTAACAATGAAAGTTTAAAAATGCAGCGTCTTGGTCCTGAACATTTAATGTAAGATTAATATATTTTTGAAAAATAGCCCCTTAGTAAAATAAAAATTTTCTCTAGATAGATTTTTGAATAAAGAAGAATAAATTATTAAATATGTAACAAAAACACAATCTAAATGATTTAATTACAATATGTAATAATGCAATGTAAATCTAATAAGTTTGAGTAATTGTTTTATAAAAATATTAAAACTAATTGAGTAAGGCATTATTTTTTTCAAATTCGTAAAATATAAATTAAATGGTAGTAATTTACTCAACATTCCTTTTAAATTTATTTTGTAACATTTTTCACTTTTTTATACTTAAATTGGCTACATATCTACTTTCCTTTATTACAGAAATAGAAAATAAATAATCAAACATGAAAATTAATTTAATTTAAATAATTTTGTTTCATCATATTTAAAAAATGTTTGAATTATTATGAAAATAACAGGAATAATCATAAGTATATGGGATTATATTTTAAATTTTCTTTATAAATGTAAAAATAAAATTTTGCTATAAACTGTAAAATTAATTTATTACATATAGATGTAGAAATTTACCTCCTTTTTTTCTTTTTCTTATTGATAATAATGATAAATCTGTAGTGCGTTCTGATAATTATCTTCAAATTCAAATGTTTATTACACTAAACAGGCTTTATTTTATGTAAATTTATCTTTAAAAGTTTTTGCATAAATAATAAAAAAATGTAATCAAATTTTTTGCATA
Organism: Caerostris extrusa; assembly: GCA_021605095.1. Lineage (NCBI taxonomy): Eukaryota > Metazoa > Arthropoda > Arachnida > Araneae > Araneidae > Caerostris > Caerostris extrusa. Next base: position 23,674 of record BPLR01005363.1, on the reverse strand, counting down.
TAGCATGTCTTTAAAATTTTTTGCATTATCAATTGTTTTTTAGTAACATGGTTGGGCTAGAATATTATTTACTGCATATGCAGGAACCCATTTTATATGTGATAAGAAAACAGCATCGTCATTCACCCACGCAAGGTAAATCTTTATACTTTCTTTTAAAACATGCTTAAAAATTTATAGTTTTTGTTGTGTATTTAAATTGCCAAATAGCTTGAAATTTTCATTATGAATTTAAATATAATTTAGTAAGATATTATTAATAAAGCTTTAAGTAACACAAATCTTTTTAAATTCTAATATTTATTTTTTCATAACATATAAGATGTACATGCAAAAATTTTGTATACATTTTTATTTATGTTTAATTTCTTAAAATAAAAAGTATTAAAATGCATTTATATCTATTTCAATTTGATTTGTATTGTTTTTGTAAATTTACATGTTTTTGTTACTATTTCATCTTTTTTTATTTAATTATTATTTTTTTTTTTTTTCTGGAAACTCATTTTTATTTCGATGGTCTCTTACAAAATATAAGCTTGTTTTAGTTTTTCAGCTTATCAACGTTTAGAAAAATGATTGTAACTGTTTAATATATATTATAATATATTGTATCATTTTAATTTATAATGAAAAAAAAAAAAAAAAAACTTCACAAAATTAATTAAAAAATGAAGTAAATTTGAAATGTCTGTCATAATAAGTTTATTGAAATATTTCTTTTTTAAAATGAAAAAAAAAATTATTTTAAATATTTTTTTAATGGCTTTAAACATGTAATTATTGTATTTTCTTATTTTGGTTTTTCCAAAAATAAAATTGCTATATTTTTTATAATAGCTACAGCTATAGCTGATTTTTATATATTGGCTGGTGTTGTTTATCAAGCTCCAGATTTAGCATCTGTTATTGGATCTCGCATGGTAATTTCAAATTAAATTTTCCCATTGTTATAAAATGCTGATGTGCATAATTTTTAGGTGTGTGCAAATAAAATTTTTACTTCTCACTCTCTCATTCTTCTACTACTGTTTTGTTGTTTTGTTACTGTCCCAATATTACAAGTGTGCAAGCTATTGTGGTTTGTTAAAATAATATATCAGTTTATTTTCTTTTGGTTTGAAGTTTCCTGAAATTTTTACATGCAATTAATTCCAGTAAAAATGTATATATGCATATCTGAGGTAAGTAAGCAAGGAATAGATTGATTTGTAACTTTTCAGCTTTAGTAAAGGTATTAGGTGTCTATAGTTTTCTGTTGATGATCAAACTGTAATTTTTAAAATTCTCATGATTAAAATTTGGATAATATTTTACAAAAAAAAAATATAATGTATTGTGTGTTCATAAAGAAAACGATCTTAAAATATCATAATCATATCGATCATAAAATATATTTGAAATTAATCATGCTTCTTGTAATGAAAACTGTATTTATTAACTAGTAAGATTAATAAAATAAAATAAAATAAATATTGTTGATATATTAAGATTTTCAAAAACTAAGTAGTTTAGTTTTGACAATAATTGATCACATATTTTTAAACATTATTTTATTTTAGGCGAGTATAATGTTATCAAGAAAATTGTTTTATTGCTTATTGATAAAAATATTTTATGGCAATCATCTTGTGAAAAAAAAAAAAGCGTATTCAAAACATATACTATGTTAAATATGAAAATTACAGCATATTTTAATAAAAGCATATTTCGTTGGATGAATTATTTAATGTTAAGTCATGTTTTATTTAATAGAGTAATGTTTATTTATTTTTTCCTAGCTCACAATGGTTCACCATCTACAGTCAGCATTTGATGAAGGTAACAAAACTTTTCTTAATATGTTCTGAACAGAAAATTTTAAGTTTTATTAGCGAGAGCTAATTAATTCTTGTGGACGGAAAAAAAAATCTTTGAATTTATTCTATATGTGTTTTTCAAATTGTATTTTATACTTTGCCATTAAAAAACAAACATACAGAATTTAAAAAAAAAAGAAAAGAAGTGCCAATCACAGAGAGTAGTGTTTGAATAATACGAGCATTTTTATTTTTAAAGTACTAAAAATATTTTTTTAGACTAGCTTTCAAAAGTATCTGTTGATTTAAATAGACAATGAATATGCTGACTAATAATTAATTTAATTTCATTAAAATCATTTTATTATTTGAATTTTCGCTATTGCCGTAAAATGATACAAATTTGTATTTTAAATTGATTTAGAAGAATAATGTTTAATGATAATGTAAATAATTTTATTAAAGTTATCAAATTAATTTTGAAATTCATTATAAACTTTTTCAAATTTTGAATTCAAAAATTTTCTGTACCTCAACAAATTATTCCTTCCAAATATTTAGCTGTTTGATAAAAAAGCTAAATATGAAAGTTGATTAAAATTATCATTGCTGTTTGATGGCATACAAATTAATGAATAATCATAAAATTTCAAATCAAAATGCAAGTAATAATTTATTATTTTTAATTAATATGTATCATAGAAATGAACCAATTTCAGTGAGTGACAATTAATCTTAAAATATAAAATAAAATCTCTTATTACTATAATGTAAATTTGTTAATTTTAAACTGAGTTGATAATTAATAAATATATGATTAAATTTAAAATAAAAACAGAGAAAGTCAGTAAAATTCTTTTCTGCAATTTTAGTGATAATATAACAATGATTTTAGTTTTAAAATTTAAGCAATAAAAGATATTAATAAAAATTTGTTATATTAATTTACCTCTTTCCTTTTCAATGCTGCTTATTTTTTAATATTTATCATTTATATTTGTATGCAAAATATTCTTTTCATAAAGTATGCTCATGGCCAAAATTATCTTTACATGCATAAATTCACGAATTTTTCAGAAACAGTGTGCTATAATTTTATGAATTTGCCTGGAAGGATGCATAACATTATGGCACATAAATGCAAAAGAAAAAAATTTAAGAGCACTGCATATGATATATAATTGTAGCATGAAACAATAAAAATGGTAATAAGATGTGACAAAGATAATTCAGAAAAATGAAGCCTTCCAAATTTATTATGTGATCTCACCTGACTTGTATACACATATCACAACATGTTTTCATGCTGGCAATAACATTATTAACCAGCTCTACACTTCCAAGAATGCCATCTACAGAGCATTTGCATCTCTAGGAGGAGGATGTCTACGTATTATTGCTCTTCCTAGGTAGTCCCATAAGTTCTCTATCGGGTTGAGATCAGGAGACTTTACTGACAACGATATTCCCTGAATGTCTTCACTTTCAAGGAATTTGTCAACAAGGTTTGCTCAATGAGGATAAGCGTTATCATCCGTAAATAAAAGTTAGATCCATATTCCACTTTGAAAAGTCTTAGATATGGCTCTAAGACCTCAACCCAATATTTCTGGGCAGGCACAGATCCGCTGTTCAAAATGTGTAGGGAGCGTCTACTCATTAGACATTATTTCTCCCTATACCATCACATCTCCACTACCGAAACAGTCACTTTCCGCACTGTTAAAGGGACAATTTGGTGTTCTTGACTCCTTCCAGATGTAAACACATTTAGAATCACCTGTAAAACTAAACCTCGGCACATCAGTAAAGAGAACATGGGACCAATGGTGCTTACTCCAGTTCTGATGTTCTTTGCATAATTAAAGTGATCCCTCTTTTTGTTGTGAAGACAATAAAACACAAACTCTTAGCTTTTTGGCATAAAGGGCTTTCTCTATGCCTTTTTGCTGGGATACAGCAGTTCTAATGGCTGCTGAAAGCTTCGAACTTAATTGGCGAGCAATAGACTTCCTGTTACAACAGGCAATTATTGCCAGATATCGATCTTCAGAAGGAGTTGGCATTCGTTTAAACCTTGCTCGGGCCTTTGTACGACCTTTGCATTGCTTTGAAATTGTTTCCAAAATATAGAGACTGCTTGTCTTGAAATATTTTGACATTTGGCTGCCTTACTTCTAAACAGGCTATGAGTCGCCACTTCACCGATTCTTCCAAATGATACTTCAAAGCCATAACAAACTGATTTGAGACCTTATATGCTGAAATCAAGTGCTGCGTTACAGAAATTCACTCTTATATTCACTTTACACAAAGCTCTTGATTCAATATTGGATGACATAAACCTAGATTTGCATATTGGAAACCGTTTGAATACTTTTGATTGAATAATGATAATTAGGCATGTTTTTTACATATTCCCTGCAAGCATGGATTACATTGATTGAATTTCATTTACATTCATCACATATCATTATTATTGGATATGTGAAGATAAATTTGAATATGAGTGTAATATGACAATTTTCACTTTTTTTTTTATTGTGATTCTTGTGTGGTATTATACTACGTTTTGCTTAGCAAAGAATTTCTTTATTTGTAACAAAAAGAAAAACTTCATCCAAAATTTTACAATATCTTTCAGTTTATTAACTCCAGAAATTTTGCTTTTTTAACAAAAATTTCTTTTTTTTTTTTAAGCTTCTTCTTATTCACATTATCATCCGTCGAAGGGTTATTGGTGGGAATTTAAAGACCAAGAAAAGAAAGGTAAATGTTTTTACTTTCATCTATTATTTTAAATATATAATTACTTTTATATATATTTTTTCTTTTATATAATTATTATTTTTTTAATATTCTGGTTCTTTCTTATCAATTGCAGAGCAAAAATAAGAGCAAAATATGGAAATTTTTGTAACTCTGCTTTTGCTGCTCAGCAATATTTTTGTAGCTTTTATTTGGTACACGCTTATTATGTTCTTAAATACCATTGATTTTTGAGTAGGAGAAATGTAATTTATGATCCCTTATAAGATCTAAATGCAACTAATGATTTCTGAATTATTTTTATTAATAATAATTTCATGGTATGAATGTTTAATTATATGTGTTTATTTAAGTGAAATTAAACAATAAAAATTAAAAATAATCACTGAACTTGAAGTTATTTAAGCATTTATATATTTAATTTTGAACTCAATGAAAATTATTTATTATCGATTGTTAATTAAAAATGTTGTGGAAAATCTTTTTAATCACTCCTGAAAATCTTTTGCTATAACTTATTTATAAAGCATAGTTTTAAAAAGTCAAAAATTATTATCACATATAGTATGGATGGGCAAAGATTAGGCCAATTGGAACCTCATACATGATCCATATTTCTTCTATTTTATTTTTTATAAACATTGATATAATAGCTAATATTTATATAACTTTATTAAAAATCTAATATGCAATATGAATTAAAAAATATGGAAAATTAAAAAAAATTAATTTAACTAAAAAAAATGACGAAAAACTAAATAATAATTATAAGTTATTGATTTTCCTTTGATAATTTTCTTTAAAATCTGGTATGTTATTTGTCAAGACTGTTTGCATCTATTCTTTAAGATGCTCATTATTTAATTGTGAGCAATATTTTGATTTGACATAGTTGAGTATAAACAACTTTCAGTTTATGTGAATGATTGTTACATAATTTTAATTCTTTTTTTTAATTTTCCATCTACTTTAAGAAAAATTTACTATCTAGTTATAAATCAAAATTCAAAACTAATGGATTTTTTCGATAAATTTCTAAATATTAAGTATGTAAGTTCCAAGTGTGTTTTTTATTTTAAAATATTTGTTATTAGTTTAATTTTTTAATAAGTAGGAACAATTAAAATGCTTTATATTTCATATTAGTTCTGTATTGGTCTATATTTCAACCTAGTTGCTTAAAAAGTATTTTTGTAAGTATATTTTATATATCATATCAAAAATATTTTTTGTAACTTATAAATAAATTGTTAAACCTGAGTGATTCTCGTATAGAGGTGTCTAATGGTTTAAATTTGATTATTTACATAAGTGAAATTCGATATTTTTGATTTATCAATTATATTTGTAATGCTTTCTAAATTCACTTTTATATTATAGTTGCGTATCAACATTTACATTTATATTATAGTAGTATCACATTGTGCTTAAATATAATATGCCTTTTAGTAAAAGGCTGTAATTATTATTATTGAAATATGTAGTAATCAAATGAATTAAAGAAGAGCTATGCTCCATTTGTAATTTCATTAAGTCATATTTCTTAGTTTTAAGTACTATTTAATAAATATGAAGTACCACCATTAAAATTTGAAGTATTACTAGAATATAAATTAAGTATTGTTTCTTTATCTTCCAGCAGGTACTATATAGTGAAAAGTTAGTATATTAGTAAAAGAAAATAAATATTTAATATGAAATTATAATAATATAAAATAAATCACTGAAGAATAATATTTTTCGGAAACCTTTTTATTTGAATATTTAAATCAGTAAAAATAAATTCAACGGATAAAACTTTAGTAAGATAATAACTCAGCATGGACAAATGGAACCAATTAAAATCATTTGTGATCATCACCTTTCATTATTTTAGTTGTATGTAAAGTATTTATTATATTGACCTTATTATCATTTACATAAATTTTTCAGAAAGAACAAAGGTTAAGGAAGAACCTGGATCAGCCTTCCAACGTAGACGAGTAGATATTCTTCTCTCTGAACTTGCAAAGAAATTTCCTCCAAAGCTCCCTTCTCCTCCTCAATTGGAAAAGCAAACAACCGGTAAACTAAGAGTGTTCAAATCAATACATATTCTATGAATATATTATATCATTTACTTATAAAATTATTTTTAATGTTGATTAGTTTTAATTATCAATAATTATATGATTGATTACAGTTATTATTGATTTTTATAATTCTTTAAGACTGTATAATAGTAATTAGTATATTAGTACATGTAATTATTTTTTAACATGTAAAATTTTGCTTAAAAAAAAAATTAAAGAGACATTGAGCCATTAATTAATTTATTAGAACCATTAATTTACAGCCTATAATCTAAACTGCAAATGATTTTCAACTTTGAAAAATGATCTATTTTTAAACCTTGTCCTAAAACATCCCATTTGCTAATCACAAATGCCTACCTCCTTTGTTCTTACTGTATTTTGTCACCTCAGAAGGACGTACCACAAATATATTGTTTGATTTTTTTTTTCACATTTTCTTTTGGTTCAATGTTGTAACAATTCAATGACATAATAACTTTGCTACTATCTTTCCACTCTACTATCACTATTTTTAAAATCTTTTCTAGGCATATTTGACAGTTCATTTTACAAAACACTAATCCTCACCTCCACCCTTTCGAAAAAAAAAGTATTCCACTTTGAAAATTTCTGAGCAGCTGTTGTTCCCCTTTCTCAGATAACCCTTACCCTAATAAAACTTTCTTGGAGAAAATTATTTTTATTGTAACAACTTTTTAACGTATTTAATTCTGAAGTAGCACCGTTATATGAATAAAGAAATATAACTTCATAAGAACAAAATATGTAGTGTATAAACTATATTTGATTATATATTCCAATTATTTATACATTAATTGAACTCTGTTTCAGCATGTTTTGTTGTATTATTTTGTTGTTGTATGGTTTTTTTTTTTTTTTTTTTTTTTTGTTCTTTTTTTTGCTTTAACTGTTCATAATCTGCCATTGGAAATAAAAATTTAAAAAAATTACAATTTGTACCTTAAATAATTAAGAATAAATTGATAATTACTTAATTACAACAAATTGTTGAGTTGTTTTGCTTCTACTTGTATACAATGTTTTATTTTAAAGACTGTAACACAAAAATGAACTGAAAGCGATGTTTGTTGACTAAAAATGATATAATATAGTTTCTGTAAATCAGCATGATCTTTTGATTCCAGCAGTTGTTGCATGCGACTATGTAAAAGCTAAAATCTCCGTTGTTTAACCCAGATAATCGTATGTTCTAGGGCTTAAAGGATTGATGAAAAACATTCTTATAATTTATATAAAAAAAAAATTATAAAATTTAAATTAATAATTTTTTTTTTTATATAAAATTTGGTTATTAATAATTTAGTATGTTTATTAGTAATATTTTAATTGTTGATTTATCTTTACTAATTGGAATTTGAAGAGTTTTTAGATTTTTTTTAAAATTAAAACATATAAACAATTTTTATATCAACATAAATTTTCTAAAATAAACTTTTTGAACCTCTAAAATTTATCCAATTCATTTTATTTAAAAAGGAACAAAAATATCTAAATATGAATACAGACACATTAATTTTAATTTGTTTTACATTTACAGAATTTCAACTTTAAGTAAAAAAAAAATTTATTCATGTGATAGCTAGCTGTATTGATATATTATAATTTTGAAAAAGCATGATTTTTGAAATATATAAAATAAAATGCTTGCATTTAAATAGTGTCATATTTAAATACGTAGAAAATGATATCATAAAAATCTTCGTTGATTTTATCGTATAGAAGAAACAGCAGCTGTTGCAGTAAAAATTGAACCGAAAGAGGACATCAAAATCAAAACTGAGAAAGAGGATACACCCCCTGCTGTTACAGCTCCTTCAACAACAGCTACAACGTCTGCCCCACCAACCACCACAACTACAACTACTCCTTCATTGCCTCCTCCGCCACCTCCACCACCACCTGCACCCTCTTCTTCAGCACCAGGGCAGGCAGCCCGAAACAGCATGAAACCACCTCCTGAAAAGAAAATGAGAATGGCTTAAAACATTTGTTCCTTTAAGGAAATATCTGTATCATATTTTGTGTACAAATTTGAGATATACATTAATAAATACTGCATATTACTGAGTTGATGTTTTTTTCCTTATTTATTATCTTAGGATAAGAATGATTTTCTATTAATAAAGAGGTATAGCTTGCATAGACATGTTATATTTATGTTTAATGTGTTAGTTTACTATTAAGGAAGACACCTAAGTATTTAACTATTGTTAGTCTATTTAATGAGTTGATTAAGGAGGAAAATATCAGGGGAGGAATTCTATGCCTTGTGAAAAGTACAGCTTCAGTTTTTACACATTTATCTTCATTTTCCAACATGTGAGCTAAGCTTCGAACTGTATGAGATAATTGTTTAACTTAATTGTTAGATCTTGTATGTTTTTAGTGGAAATCGTAACTGCCGTGTCATCTGCATATAAACTTAAGTGAATGTTAGTTGTATGTGAGATATCATTTCTGTAAAGATTGAAGAGAACGGACCAATCAGAGTGCCCTGGGGCACGCCTGCATTGATACGGCTCTGTGTAGAAAAATAATTACTGATTTTAACAGAGAAAGACCTATTCTTAAGATACGATTTAATTAGAAGAGTAAGGTAAAGTGGAAAATTATAAGCATGCAATATGTGTATTAGACTATCGACCCTGTCGAAAGCTTTGGCAACATCAAGGGAAACGCCTCATGTTAGCAGTTTTTTGGATAGACCCTCGGAGATCAATTCCGTTAATCTGAGAAGTTGGTGTGGAGTACTTAGTTTTGGGGTGAAACCAAATTGATGGGGGGTCATGATCAAGTGTTTATTAAGGTGAACTTTAATTTTTCTAAAAATAATGAATTCGGTTAATTTACTTAGGTAGATAGGACTGTAATTAGTGGGATCAGAAGGATCTTTTACCGGTTTTAGGATAGGGAGAACAATTTTTCCAGTAAAAGTAAGTTAGTTTGAATATCGCGTCAATTAATTTGGCTATATGTAAAATAAACTTAAAGGAAAGATTTTTTAACATTTTATTTGTGATATTATCAGCGCCGGAACATTATTAATTTTAAGGTTTGAAATGTAACCATAAATATAGGAAACTTTAGTAAAAGTAACTTTCTGGGGATTGGGGAGAGAATTTATACTATGGATAGAATTACTGACGATAAAGTTAATATGAGGATTACATAAATTATTTAATTGGAATTGACTCTGGAGACTTATCCGCAAGAATTTCAACTTTATTTTCATCTTTTGTAACAGGAGGCGAGTTAAGCATATTTACATTATTCTTACCATCAGCAATGTCCAGTGTCTGTAGACGATTGTTCCAAGTATTTTGTGCAAACACGTAAATAGCTTGGCTTGCATTCTATTGTAAATATATTTCTCGTGGAGTAATCACGATGAAACTGCCAATTTTTTTTCGTGTTCTATTGCGTTCGCTCGTTATTAGACATTTTATATGAGAAATATGAAGTAATTAAAAAAAGCGGTCAGTAAAATATGCTCTGTTTGTTTTTCTTTTTTTCTGATTTCTATTATTTATATTTTTTCTAGTTGATTCTGCAAGCTGTGTGTGCCTTGGAATAAAAAGGAACAGTAATTAGTTCATTAAATTTCGTTTAATTGACAGTAATTAGTTCATTAAAAATCATCATCAGCATTAAGAAAAAAAAGAAACTAACAAAATTTTTTATTTATTTGAAAGCACTGTTTTATCTGAGGCCTACCTGATACTCTCGAAAATAATATTCATTATTTTATTATCCTTAAAGACAATTATGTGCGTTTGACAATAAAAGTAATCCCGTTTAGTTGATTTGTGGACACAAAATATTTTATTCTGTACAAATTACAATTCTTCTAAATAATTGTGCAAAAAAATGTCCTAGAAAGAAGAAATTTATAAGGAACCCTATGATAAATTTTCATTTTCAACTTTTCTATTGAAATAGTTTGGGAAGAAGTAATGATTAAGTACAATCGCTTACGCCTAGCGCCATCTGCTGGAGGAAATATCTTCTGATTAAAATAATTTCATCTATTTTCAACTCGCATGTATAATTAAAATTTTATTTTTCATCTTTTGTGCTGAACAGTAAGATATATATTTCTTATGATAAAAGTATGTGCAAATATTATGTAAAGAACAAAACTAAAATGATAATAATAATAAAAAAAAACACCTTAATATTTGTATCATAAAAAAATTTCAAATTAATACAAAAGAGAAAGGCCTTATTATTTCTGAGCTAATGAAATTGAAATAAATTTTTTTTTTTTTTATTGCTCCAGTACCAATTTTTTGGAGGGGGGAAATAATTAAAATGACAAACATGCACATATATATATATATATTCTCAGGAAATAAAATTATTATCTTTGTATTATGCTAATAATTACTTCATTTATTTAATTTTTTTAAGAAATCAAACAGTTCTCTAACATAAAACGTAATTAATTTATGGACTAAATGATTACTGATAATAACTTTGCATAACTCATTTTTTTTTTAATTAGAATTTACTCTTCTAATTGAATTTAACTCTAGAATATTCGTAAACTATTATATTATATGTATATTATTTGAGTTATTCTTGCCTTTGTGAAAGATTGTTAAGGAAACTTTATTTGTTAACTCGCTTCTGACTACAAAAAAAAAAAGTACGAAAAATGTGGAACGCTTCACGATTTTGCGTGTCATCCTTGCGCATGGGGCCATGCTAATCTTCTCTGTATCGTTCCAATTTTAGTATATGTACTGCCAAAGCGAGTACAACTTAGACAGTTTGACATTATTGAGGCATTTTGGCAGCGTTAGCCTCCACATAACTCTATCTTGATGGTTCCTTTGGAGGTAAACGATAAGAGAAATGGCTTGCTGAGTCAATGAAGTGAAAGAAAAATAAGAAATAAAATAGGGAGAATAAAATCATCATATAAAGAGAGCTGAATAAAGTTAGTATGTTCAGAGAGGTGCGCGGACGTTTATTGTTGGTAGGTAGCGTTATGTCATAATCAGGTAATATTTTAACTAAAGGATTTGGATTGATAGGAGTGTTATTATAAAAATTTGTGACTAATTTGTGAATAAAGTTTTTAATGGTAGTTATGTCCAAAGCAGCCAAAATGTCATTATTTCGCATGTACCATGGTGCATCAACTGCCATGCGCAAGACCTTGTTCTTCAAAATTTGGATGTCCTTAATTCTTGATTTTCAGGCGGATCCCTATATTTACAATTTAGTGAATCGGGGTAAGTAAACGGAGTGCGTTGGTCGCGCAGCGACCAAACCTCCAACCTGGTAAATGGGATTACGTAACGTGAGGTCTTGCCCTTTGCAGTTATAAGAATATAGAAAATTTAATAAAGAAAAAATCAATAAGATAAAAAAAAGCAACATATTTAGAACTTAGAACACTTTATATATATGTGAGAAATTGCGAGAATTAAAAAATAGTAGTAATTCAAACATTCATGCTTTTCTTTTTTGAGATTTCACTTATTTATATTTTTCTAGTTGATTCTACAAGCTGTCACGGCCTTGGATTAAACAGGGAAAGTAATTAATTCCTTAAAAATCTCACGCAATATTAAGAAAAAGGAACTTAACACAACTTTTTTTTTAATGAATTTGAAAAACTTATCTAAGGCCTAGTTGACACCCACCAAAAAATATGCATTATTTTTGTGTTCTTACGACAATAATTGTGAATTTTGAAAAAGAATTGAACAGAAAGAAGAAATTTCATAAATTTACATTTTGAATTATGCTATTGAAATAGTTTATGTCGAAGTAATGGCTAGGTTCCGGTAATGGCTAGATTGGGGTAATGGCTATATCCCTTCCCTAACGTGTAGCGCCATCTGCTGGAGGAAATTCAAAAGTATAACCCGTCCTGCCCGAAGGCTTGCGGTAGCTGAATGACCAGAAGCACGACAGTATCAACTCAGGGCTACCTGGATTCCGCCTTATCCGGCTCCACGGATAGGATGATATGTAATAAGTACAACACCCCACCGCTTATGGTTGCCCTCAACTGGGCTTACTGTTACCCAGGGAATGAACGCCACGCTATAGAGCGAGCCGAACACGTCCCGCGGAGACTTGCGGACCTCTTAGCCGTCTTAAGTGACTTTACCAGGGGGCACCACGGGGAGGTGGATCCACTTCGCCCCCTCTGCTGGAGGAAATATCTTCCGATTAATATTGTTGGTTTATTACATTTGAAGTGAATTTATCAAACAATAAAATAAGTTATTCAAAATCTTTCCTACAGCAATATTGAATTAAACATACCCATCCTATAAATCTGAATGAAATTAGAAATATATATAAGGGCGAACAAGTTTTTCTCTTAGTACACACGAATGATTTATGAAAATGTATAGTTTTTTAACAGTTCTATTTAGCTGTATTCTGCGCTAAAATATTTGCATTTAATAATAGCTAGAAAAATAGAATTAACTGGGCATTTGTATTGATTCGAATTTCCTTACCACTACAAGAAAAATCTGTTATTATATATAAAATAATCGATAGACGAGATGCATTAAGATTATAGTTCACAGGGTCATTTCTTTAGCATAATTAGAAGTTCACTCACCGAACCTCGCAGAAAACCCAACCACGATGATGTGATCTGGGGTTTCTACTGAGCGTGATGTTGGACGATTTGGGTGCCTTTACGGTATCCGCGGCCATTGATGATCGCACTTTTGTGCTTTGGAGATGGTTCCCAAATTTAAAGAACTGAAGCATGATCAATTAGCAATTAATTTTATATTTAAACATGCGAAATTTGAAATCGCTTTGCAAAATATAAATTTCGTCCTGCTACTGGATATTCAGATTTCATTCGAAATGAATCACCTACATTTTAGTTGGTCGCTGAATCCCGCCGGAAACCTAAAAACGGCTATTATGAATAACTGGCTTCCATCGAATTATTCATTTCAGTTTATTAATTGTATACATTGAAAAGTTTTTTTCTTTCTTTGTGCTATGGCTCTAGGTTTACTTTTGGTATTTTTTAATGATTGTGTCTTTTTTTTGGTTTTTTTTCTCTTATTCTATATTATCGGATTATTATGCAATATGTGTATAATTTCAATGGGCTGTGACCGATTGCCACTGTTTTTATATGCTGCTACTAGGATGTCTGGTCGCTTCGCGACCAAGGTACTCATTTAAATACAGCGATTCGAAAGTTTTTTTCTTCTTTACAAATACTTTCCTATAAAGGTGTAATAATAATGAATAACCTTTTAGTTTTTTCATGGCATTTGAATAAAGAAAAATTCATTTTTTTCCCCGGATATTTTTGTAGAATTGCATTTCAAGTGTTGTTTTGAAAATTTGATATTTCTATATACATTTTTTTTTTAATTTTAATACTGAAAAACCTTAATTATATATATATATATATATGCATCAAATTTTAAGCAAAATTTTCATAATCTGTATTCCGTCCCATTAAATAATTTCTTACGTGTCAATGTTAAAACAGCTATAACAAAAAAAAAACAGCATTTATCGAAGAAATAGGATTCTTGATTTAATATTCTTAAATATAAATTAAATATTAACGGCTCTCCGCTCAAACAAATTCTTCATAAAAAAATGTTTTTTTAATCTCGAAATTTAACTTAATCGTTATCATATTTGCAGTCACGCTCTTATGGATTAATGATTTTGTATTGTATTATTCATGCGAGGAAATCAATTTTTAAATCAACTTATATGAACAGGACGGCAGTAACACTGAACACCTTGCCGATAATTTTGTTGTATCTGATACCTTCAAATGGCACAATTGCATTAGAAAAGAAATAGTAAAGGTGGGAAACTGTATGGACAGAAATAAAAAAAAAATGTCGCGAAAGTCTACGTGCTGTAACAATGGCTGTCTACCACTTTTTTCAAAGCTGGCTTTGTATAAGTTAAATTCTAAAAGTTGTTGCTTTACATTTGAAAACTTAACGTTTTATTATTTTTAAAAGCGGTTCAACTCAGGATCGCTGGTCTGTAAATAACGTATTATTATGAGCCTTCTGATGATTTGTCTTTGGTTTGAGTCAAGGCGAGGCTTCCGGGGAGAGGAATTGTGCACCATGAAACAACAAACCACCAGGTGGCGCTATATATATGAAACTGTTGCCAATACAAGATTACAAATGATATCTTTTAAAAATTTATTTGTTGTATGCTTTATAAAAATCCAAATTTTTCATGTATTACAATTATTTCTTGATAGTAGCTTCCAGTCCTACTAGAACTTCATAATTTAATTTTTTTTTTCGATTAAAAAATTTCTCTCTGTGTTATTTATTACTTTTAAACTTGCTACTGTAAAAAGTAAAGCATCATAGTACCAGAAATTTATTTTTGTTTACAACATATAATATCCTTTTAAGTTTTCTAATTTGTAGTCTCAATTTTTCTGAATTACTGAATTTTTATTTCAACATTATCTCTTCTAAATCAATTTAAATTTATGTATCTTTACCTAACAAAAATTTTATTTATTAGGTTAGAAAATTGTTACTCCCAGAGATACCCAAAATTATGCAAAGTGAGTCGCAAGTTGTGTCTTCGTATTTCAAAAGTGAGTATGAGTATTCGAAGCATGTGTTTATGACATGATAAGATTAGTAAATATCCTGTAATTTTATTATTTGTTTCCTTGCAGGCAAATTGAAAATAGAGTTTATTGTAAGCATATCTCGCATCAATGATCCAACTGCCTATCAGAAGCTTTTCCCTGCACAGTCTTCCATGAAATGTCTATATTTGTAGTAATAGTTTTCAAGAAGAATTAAGTATATTTATTGTTGTAAATAGCAATAATTTGCTATCATTACTCTGCTGTTAGTGATATTTTTAATAAAATTTTGGACTATATTTTGTTTTTACTTTTTGAAACGAAAACATTTATAAAGCTATAGGTTCATGACAGTGTCTTTTAAGAAATAAAATTTTTCTGAAATTTCTTCTGAAATTATCAAATTTGCAATAAAAATCTAAACATGAATATCAATTTATGGCCATTAAAGAAAATAAATATTCATCAATTTTTCAAATAAGTGGAAAATAAATAAATTCTCTTGTTAATCTTCAATAGTATAAGAAATCTAAAATATTAAGTACACTTTTTATTATGCATGTACAGGACTGAATTTAGATGAAAAGAGGTCCTTTCACCTCCCATTTTTAAGTTTGTAAATTACATAAGAGATATATATCACAGTAATGATGTATTTCATTACCATTACTGTGATATGTAGCAACATGTTAAATGAAGCATGTTGTGACGGGTACTAATCTTTATAAAAAATGTGGCACTAATAATAAAACAAAAAAAAAACGAGAACACTTATGGACATTTATTCTCAGCCCCATATATAGTACTTGTAACAATAACTAATCAAACATTACACACAACATTTACAAAGAAACAAAATTTAAATAATAAAATTCTTTTGACTACGAAAATAAAATATGCAATAAAAATTATCATATTTTCTATCAAATTAAATGAAATATATTCAATACATTGAAGATTAAAAAGCAAATTCAATTCAGAGATAAATTTATTTCATAATAATTTACATTTAAAGTTTAAGTATGAATTTTAAGTTTTAAACTAAACCAAAAATGGAGCTTTATTCAACCAAAATCCAGATCACAAAAAAAAGAAAATATCAAATTGTATATCATATTAAATTTTATGTTAATAGTTATTTTATTTAATAATTGATTCGATCTAAATATACATTTAAAAAAGAAATAGTAAATTAGAACAATTTCTCCTTATTTTTGATTCAGTGTTTACTGTTTTTAGAATAGTGTAATTCTATTTTTGCAAACAATTTGAATGTAAGCACCTCTTGATCTTGAGGCCTAGTCAGCCTATAGGAAAATCTGGCCGTGTGCATGAAAGTTGTTCAACAATAAATATTTCTTTTCATTTGACTCATTAACCAATATGTTTTTTTCTTCCTTGGCAATTTTTTAGTATAGAAAAATAAAAATTTTGACATGGAAATATATTCGTTATAATAACAAAATACAGTTCTCAGTATTTGTAAATATAATAAACAGTCATTGAAAAAATCACTGATATTTAAATTTTCTGTACTAGTATCTATTTCTGAATAAACTTTTAAATAAATTATATTTCATACATTTCTTTATAAAATTTCTTGAATATTGTTACATGACAATTTGTATAGAATATAAAATGAATGAGTACAAGAAATTAAATCCCAGTATAAAAATATGAAAATTTCAACAGCATGTGAGGTAATGCAATATTTTTTTAAATTACACATACAGTTAGTTACATTATCAAGATAGTTAATAAATTCTCATACTCTATTAAAGATTATAATTTGATAATAATCATTTTAATGTATATGAAGGAAATATAAATAAAAAATAGGATGAATAAGTGTTATGATTTAAAAAAGATTGTAAATGATGTATAAATATATTGTTCTCTAAACTGCATCCCCATGTAAAAATATGGAATTTTAAAAGCTTGCAATTCTTTTAAATATTAGCTATAAATACACAAAAATTATAATTAAAGTAAAAGAATCATAGATGTTACTTAGGAATTAATTTATAATTTTAAGCCAATGCAATTTAATTATCTATTTTTTTTTAACTCCAATATCTTGTATCAATCAACATATATAAATTCATTTTGGCGGCATAAATTTGGTAGGAATATAAAATTTCAATGTATTTATAACATAAAATCGGCCTTATTTTATTAACAGAAACTTTCTTTGAAACTACATCTAAGATATTTCTGTGAGTATTCATCTTTTCGAGATATTTTCTCCTCAAAAACAGGGTAGCAGGAACAGGTCAGGGTCGAACTCACTACCTAGGCAGCAAGAACAGCACACATGACAACCAATCCAGTTCGTCTAGGGTAAATTGGAGTTTGTTAAGAACAACACGAGTGCGTTTAGCATTTTCCGGCAGAGTGAAATCGTATCTCGGAAGATTACGTATTTCATCGTTCGGAATATGGTCAAGACTTGCATAAAATTGCTGGCAAGCTTGAACATAAAATTTAGATTAGAGGGGAGGTCAAGACAGTGACGAATGTCATCATTTCTAAAGTACCATGGAGAGTTGGTGATCATTCTAAGAAGTTTATTTTCAAATCTATTGATTTAATTATTGTGGTACCTTGCAGCAGAACCCCCAAACCGGGCAAGCATAAGTAATAATGGGCCGCATATAGTAAATGTAAATTATGAGTTTATTTTCAAGTTTATTACGAAATCTCGAATGCGAGGAGCTGAGTGATGATATAAACAGAAATATGAAATAAGATGTGGAGGTTTTGTGGTTCTTAAAACCACCAAGGAACTCCGTAACCGGTACGCCCGTTGCCCATAGACCCGAAATTCTTTCTTTATAAGAATATGTTA
Source organism: Caerostris extrusa (assembly GCA_021605095.1). Classification (NCBI taxonomy): domain Eukaryota; kingdom Metazoa; phylum Arthropoda; class Arachnida; order Araneae; family Araneidae; genus Caerostris; species Caerostris extrusa. The sequence goes on along the minus strand of BPLR01005363.1, from coordinate 5,572 downwards.
AGAATATTTATATTTATTCTTATCACTGTAAATAAATCTAAATTATCAGAAGAATTACTTTCAATAAGGAAAAACATAAGAACACATTTTCTTTAGATTTTAGAATTCTCAAAAAAGGAATAGACATAATTTTTTTTTTTTTGTTATGTTATTATATTTTCAAAACAATATATTTTTTGTTTATTTATTTATTAGATAAATATTTGTCCAACAGAAAAGTAAATTATCTTATTTACGAATCTTTTCAAAATAGACAGTTTCACCAAATCCTTCTAAAAACTGGACCCTTTTCTTATTTGTCGCGATGATACGGCCCTAAGCAAAACTAATGTTATTACCCATACAGAGACATGTATACATATATATATATATATATATATATATATATATATATATATATATATATATATATATATATATATATATATATATATTAACTCGGTGTGTATAAGTGTATAATCATAAAATCTCACTAGATAATTAAGAAAACTTAAATGTTAACGTGTACAGTCACACCAAAAGGAGACACTCTTAATAATTTTTGCAAATATCATTAGATCTTCATATAAATCGTATTGCTAGAAACAGAAACTTATGGTGCAACGTAGTTGATTAATAAAATTAATTAACATGGTTAATTAGCCTCTAACTCGCTTTTTAAATCGGAATTTCATTACAGAAACCAAGATTTTTCATGCAATCGATTCAGTATTAGAAATTCGTATTTGTTAAATTTTTTTTATAGAGATCTGATTAAAAGTTTTGGAGATATAGGGGTCATTCTAGTGCCACCACCCCTTCAGATAAATTTTTTTTTTTTTCAAATTATTATGAAAAGTTTACGTAGATGTTGAAAAAAAGGACAATTAGGTACCCGATTCCAAATTAAAAAAATATACATATTATATATCTGTTTTTGTACAAACGAGATAACACTGATATCGCATGATCAAAGTTGTAAAGCGGAAAGTTAACTAAGAAATGATTTAATTCATTTGATTTAAGTTTTTAATTGATTTCTTTATGAATTTAATTAGATGTTCTCACTTTGGAAACATATATTGTTATTAATATTATTATTATTATTATTTTCTTTTTTTGAAAAAAAATTTAGTTTTATGTAATTCTGAAACGAAAACGATTAAAATTTGACTTCATAAAACATTAATAAATAAAACGTAAAAACACACACAAATAATTTTTAATATGCATATTTTATGCATAAAATAATTAATCATTTGCTGTATTAAAGCTTTTGAAATAATTTTTCTCTTTAAATCGGAAAAGTGTCGGTCTTCGATTATTAAATTAAAATTAGTTATATTAAAAAATGATTAAATGTTTTCTAATTATATATAAAAAGCATTAAAATGATCCTTAAAACTGTAGCTATTTCTAGCTATTTTGAACAGATATAACTAGTATAATTTAATATTTTATAATATGCGCATAATTGATTTTCTAATGCATATTTCACATTATTTTCGTGCTTTTTTTTTCCAATAATATGAATATTTATTTCTGAATAGTATATACTTATTTAGATATGATCTGGTATTGCCAGCTATAGTAAAAAATTATAAGACATTTAATTTGTTAAGTTGTATTGCAAAGAAACAAAGGATTATTTCAAATTATAGTTCCACAAAATTAAAAAAAAAAAATTTAAAAAAAAAAAAAAAAAAGTGGACATATAATATATAAATTTCACACAGTATCATTAACGCAATTTTTTTTTCATTGCAAATCAGCCACCATTTTATTCGACTTACACATATACTAGTAGTCCATTCATGAATAATAAGTTAGTTTATAAAACAAAAGTAAATGTAAAAGTAATTCGGTTAAGAATGGGTTCTGTCAGGGCCGGATTTCACAATAGGCTAACTAGGCTTCAGCCTAGGGCCTCAAGATCAAGAGGGGCCTTCATTCAAATTGTTAGCAAAATTAGAATGACACTATTCTAAAAACAGTAAACACTAACACACTGAATCGAAAATAAAGAGAAATTCTACACATATAAACAAATATAAAAATGGCGAGGTTGTCTTCATTAAGTATTTTGTGCATCGAAAATGAAGCCTTCAGAAAAATAGATTTTGATGAACTTATAGAAGAATTCTATGTGAAAAAGTTTAGAAAGAAATTCTTCTAATCTACTATTTCGAATTAATGTATACTTGGATTGAATCAGTGATCAAGTGATCTTTTACTAGATTTCAACTATAACAATTTGAGTAAAATAGACAAGATATATATATATGTATATATAATAAAGTGTATGGCATTGGAAATTTGAAAGAGAAGAATTTTCTTTATGGGCCATTAATGCAACATTTTGTAATGATTACTTAAAATTTCCCATAAAACTTTTACAATAAAAGCTTCATATTATGCATATATACACGATAAAGATGAACGACTTGCATTAAAAAACTAAAATTCAGTAAAGGATGTGTTACTTGTTTTGGCATTTTTCTTCCATTTGCAAGTTGACTTTCAACAAATTTATCTAAAGCTGCAGCCCATCATATCTATAAATATTTAGGATGTTACAATTATTTTATTTTTAATAAGTATTTTTTTTTAATTCTTTGATTTCCTGGATAACTTTTTCGCTCCTTTTGATGTCTATAAATAATCTGTGTTCTTTCATCAACAAATGCAATGCCTTTTAATATTTGTGTTTTTCAATTTCGTAGATGCAAGTTATGAACATTCATGCACAATTTCTTTCAATCATTTCAGGTTTTTGAGGGCCCTAAATATGAAACATTTTTTATATAACGTTTCAATTTTAAGCACGTTATCATGGTTTTGTTTGACTGTGTTTCTACGATGCACAAGATAAATTAAGTGTAGCGAAGACCGCTGTTGCTCTTGCTATGCAAAATTGATCATATTTCTAGTTCATATCTTGTTATTTTTCCTTTGATCCTTGTATTGATATTTTAAGTTCTTTATATCAAAATACTCTCATTTGTAGGAGGTCACAAAAATTTCAATAAAATATATTTGTTCAGATTTTCTATGCTAATAAATTGGTCTTATAGTGGCACTTTCAAAATTTCTATAATGTTTTACAGAGTATTTTCAAGTCTCAATAATTATATATAGTAATATACTTGCATTTTAATGTATTTGATAATATTGTTTTATTAAAAAAATGGAATAATTTTGAGTATTTGTTTTAAAAATATTAACAGGAAATATTTTTCAGTACCTTACTATATATATTTTTAATATTGTTCTGCGTTTATTATAAAACTAACTTAATAAAACTAATTAACTTCTTATATTTTTTTAATTTTATATATTTTGAATTAAAAATGTCGAGCTTCCGTTATACCCTTTCTCTCTCATTTAAATTTATTGGTTCCCCATGTACAGGCCCATGTGAGAGTTAAGAGAATTGTGAAATCAACCATAAATCGTAACTTATTATATAATAATATGATATATATTAAATAGATATTTTATTTAGATAATTGAAAATCTGTATAATAATATTAATATTAATAATATATAATAGGGAACAGATACATATTTAGATATTATTGTATGTAATTATTTCACAGGGCACTCAACATAATTAATTAAAATTAACATCATTTTCATTATCTTAATACTTATTCCATGGAAGATGAATGTGGAGGTGATATGATCAGCAAAAGTAAACAAAATGAACAAGGACATACAAATAATATAATTTGCCATAATGAATATTTATTTCGATACTTCAACTATTCTACAATTTATTATATAAGAAATATTTTCTTGAGAAAAATTAAAATGTTAAAACATTGACATTATTCGTATACAAAATCAATCACGAATAACAAATCAATTAAAATTGCAAAATACAAGCTAAAATTCATAATTATTAAAAGAATCTGTTTTTATACATGATAGAAAAGGAAGGAATTAACAGTTTTTAATGCAATTTTTAAAAAAATAAGTCTATAAAAATATATAAGCAAAAACAAAAATCTTATTTTAATAACAGAAAATAGTTTTACATTTTAATAAGTATGATTTTTTTCATCATGAAATTTCCGAAAAAGTAATTAACATAATAAAAGGCAAGAGTCAATTTTATTTAAAATTAGAGTAAGTAATATATAGTAAACAAATGTATACAGAAACAGATAAATGCATAGTTGAAATAGTAAAATGTTGAAATTTGCACTTTTGGGGAAAAGGTGCTCATCTCGTAGTTCTCAACTATTTATTGTTCAATCGAACTCATTGTAAAACACACGAAAATACGACGAACAGTAGCTAATAAAAATGCAAATGAACGACGAACAGTAAATGCAATATCATATTTAGCTCAAAACGCGAATATCGACAAATACAGTACTTATTTTCCTTCGTTGATGTCTCCGAAATACTGCAATTTGATTGGACTCTGGAAGTACTTTTGCTTTCAAAGGTCTGGTGAATCAGCCACCCTGTTTTGCACTTGACGCTAGTCTGACATCTAAGAGATCCAAGGATCCTCAGAAATAAAATAAAAAATTCTCACTTTGGAAACATAATCTGCCCATAAAGACAGATTTCCACTAAACCACAAAATAGAGTCGTAGAGTGAAGAAATCCAGTCAATTTAATTTATATATTTATTCGCATTTAAAAATTTTAGTGGTAGACACAAAATTAAAAAAATATATATATGATTTGAGGCTGCAAGTTCCACCATGCGAATAAGCACAATGGTCTGACATATTTAATTCTATTTCTATTTATTATTATTATTTATACGATTCAGATATAATTATGTCAGTATTACTATGAAAGTATATATATCTCAAAAGTGTTTTAATTATCGTTTTGGCCTAAAGTATTTCAAACATTTACATTAAACGCTCTTTTTAAAAAGAAATTGTTGATTGTTTAAATATCATCAGCGACTTCTTTGTTGACTGCCCTTTTACGAGAAGCCATTCACAGGTAGGATTTATTAAAACAATTAGGCTACGGGCGTACCTGTTACGGAGTTTCTAGGTGGCTTTAAGAACCACAAAACATCCACATCTTAAAATAGTTAAAGAATTTGCATAAAATGTATTTGCTTCAATTAAAGAATATTAATAAATGAAAAATAAAAACAATTAAAATTTAGCAAAAACATCTCTTGCTTGAGAACAATGAAAGCAAGCGATCGATAAAAAAGCTAAAGCTATAGGTACAATTAGAGTCCGTTGGCGAAGCCCCCCCCCCAAAAAAGATACAAGATTAAAGTTAAAATAAAAATTTTAAAAGCTAAGAATAAAGATAAAATAAAGAAGTTAAGATAAAATAAATTGAACATAAAGGTAGTACATAAAAACATACAAAAATAACAATCTTAGCTTGTTGATTGACTGGCTCGCCGACAGATGGCGCCATCAGTGCGTTGGTGAACATGGTAAAACCCAGCCGAAGTTGGGAAAATACATTTACACCAATGATATTCCACAGAATCACAAGATTAAATTAACACTCTACGCGGATAACACTGCTATAATTTCACAGGGGAAGGAACTTCAATATTATTCAGAAAAACTTTCAAAATTACGTCAATCAGTTA
>BPLR01005362.1:0-87371 GCA_021605095.1 Caerostris extrusa | reverse complement strand
ATCACTACGAGTAATAAACAACTTTGCCAAACCAGCAAGAATTAAAAAGCATAATAGTTTCCTTGATGCCAAATATATAATATAGCCTGCCTTAGACATTATCCAAAAGATTTGATGTTTTAATGTTTAATGTTAATTTGATGTTTTAATGTTTAATATTATCAAAAGATTTGATAATAATATTAAATATCGACATGTACGACATTTATAGGAAAATTAGATGATGCATGATCTAAATTTAAAATATTTCCCCAGAAAAAAAGTTGAAATTTAACAAAGCTTGGGATCATTAAAAATAATCATTAGATAAGACTGCTTTTACAAAGATAGAGAAATAATAATAGTTAGGTAAAAGCTGTCCTTGCCTTATTAAAGAATTATCCGATATGCACTGCACTTTCGTAATATGCTAACTAACATATTAACATCTACTAACAATTTTTCTATTGAAATAGAAGTTAAACCAGTATCTTATTAGCCAGTTTAATAAGAACAAAGTTAAAGTTCATTTAATAAATTTTGATGAATTCTCTTTGAGCATAATATAACTATTTGGCATAATTGAAGATGCTTGAGTAACATGAAAGTCTCATGGACCTGGTCTAGGTGTCTATACTGGGACATGAAATAACAACATTTGACATAATTAACGATGCTTATAAACATTTTATGAGGTTCAAATGCACAATCAAATATTTCATAAAAATAAGATCAAGCAGAGTAATAAAATTATTTTAATATTGGTAACCATAATCATTAATGTTTAATTGCCAAACAAATAGAACTTATGATAATGGATGATGATAAATGGTCAGATGATTATATGATGTAAATTCCACACTGTCAATAGAATTTTTTTTACACATCTACATGATTGTTTATTTCAAAATTTATTTTTTATTAATCCTATCAAAAGCAAAATGAGGCAAACTTCATTTGAAGATAGAACCTGGCAAATTTTAACTAATATTTGGCTTAAGACAGATGATTCCTAAGTATAAAACGAGTAATAAAGAAAAGGGAGGGGAATAGAGTGGTTCTAATATATATGTCAAAAAACAAATTCCAATATCTGTTTAAAAAAAAACGGTCAAAATTGTACAAAATATTGTAGAGTTCAAATCATTCTTATTCAAATGATACATGTGAAATAAAATAAATTCACATATTTTGTGTTTTGAAATTAAAAAAAAAATAAAATTTGAGTAAACTCTGAAGTCAATGATACAAAGAATTAAAAACATATATTTCATAATGTATAACAATTTTCAGCACTTATAAATATTTATCAGATTTTTTTAATGAATACTTTAATATAATTATTTCAGTAACAATAAAATTTATGTTTTTGAGTGTATAGCATTTAAATAAAAAATATGTAGCACCATCAACTTCAAATATTTACCTTTAAAGTCTAAAGAATCTATTGCAACTTTTTAAAAAATAAATAAATAATAAATAAAAGTAGTTTCTTAATGACTTTAAAGCCAAAATTAGTTGAAGGGAATATGGAATATAAATATTTAAAATTAAAATAATCTTCTATAATTTAAAAAAAAATGAGTGATATAAAACTATTGACAAGTTTGTGTTAAGCAAAATAAAATAGAATAACATTTTATTAGACGAAATGTGTGATGTTTGCAATATTTAAATATTAGATTTGTAATCATCTTTTATCATAAAAAATTATCTTCAAAATAACTTCAGATTTGAAATTAAAATAGATTTTCATTTAAAAAGATTTAAATTGTTTAATTAAATATATATTTTAAAATAATTAATCTTACATTTAACAAAACATATTAAACTTATGACAATGTAAATTGGGTTTTGATATCCTTTTTTAATTTAAAATTACAATGTACATTTCAATGGAATCTAATGAAAAGAAAGGACATAAAGTTAAGCAAATAATTTAAAAATAATAACACTTACCTTATTAATAAGAGATTTTGTCTGTAAATAAAATGCTTCTATAGTGGCGCTATCACGGAGTTGGGTAATACTTTCAACAAAATATCTGCAAAATAACATTTTATAATTTTAAACAAAAGAAAAAAGAAAACATAAAATTTAACCAGTTTTCACATATTCAAAAAATAAATAAATCCTGTATTATCTAATACAGTGAATTAATATATATATATATATATATTCAATAACTTATTTCAATAAATACACAAAAACGAAAATTAAAATAAATAATATAAATATAATAAATTATTTGGTTGCATTGAAATATTATAAAATAATTATAAACATCTTATAGTATTTTGTTATTTATAATAGCTTTGACCAATGTAAAAGTTGTAAAAATGATATAGCATTTTATAATTCTGCATTCAGTTTTAATTATTTATTATATTTCTTTAATTACTTTATTATGTGATGTTTAAGTAAAATAAAATTATTACAAATAAATTTGGAATGATGTACAAATATAATGACATTGAAGAATAATATATTTGTAAAAAGAAAAATTTTGTAAATATTTTTTATAATATATATATATATATCTGTATATAGCAAAAAGCAAATATCAGTTTCTATTTATCTTAATAAATTTTGAAGGGATTATTCTAATATTGTAAGCATTTATATAACCTAGAAATTTAAATTTATTACAGATTTTATAATTATTATCAAGTTATAATAACAATAAGCAAGTGATAAATAATATGCATTTTTTACCGAGTAGGTAAATATTTGTTTAGTTAATAAACAAAGTAGCAAAATCAGTATAAATTTATGGACAATAGCAATTTGGTTAACAATTTTTCATGCATAATATGGTATGTTTGTTTTAAAATTTCAACAAATTTTACAACACTAAGATGAAAAACTTACTTTATACGAAAATAGAGAACCAGAGTTGCTCCTTGTGAGGTATATTTTTTTGGAAAATCATGTTCCAAAACTCTTTTATCAAGCTGCAACCATGAATGATGACCACTAATAAGAAAGAAAAAAAAAAATGCAAAATTAAATTAAAACATATTAAAAAATTTAAGATGCTTAAAATGAAGATATATAATAGCTATTAATGTTGCTAATTAAATTATATAAACTTACCTTTCATCAATAAAAGATATTCCAAAATATTCCTTTTCTTTGAGATTAAAATGAGATGCAACAATATCGAGAAGTTCACCAGCATATAATCTTGACTGAAAAATAATAAAGTGAAAAATCATATATTAAATTACACCTATAACTTTTTTTTTTATAATTAAATAGTTTCACAAAAAAGAGAAGCACCATAATATGATAATTCAATAAAGCAAAAACCAACCTAATGCAAATACTTTTTAAATGAATATAAATTTTTATATCTAGCAACAGTTCTCAATTCTTAACTTAAATTTAGAAATACAGAAAAAAGAAACATTAAAAAAATAGGAAATATTAGGATGCATTTTATAAATGATTAATTTTATGGAAAATATTCAAAATATCATAGTTATTTTCTTAGTATTTTAATTTACATAGAAGTAATAAATAAATCTATTCTTATAGTTCACAATAGTAATCTATTTTTAACATGGACTCCATGTTTTTTAAAAAAACTTAAAAATACTGGAATAAATAAATAATTATGATTTAATTTCAATATTCCTGATAAACCAAAGCAGCTCATATGAAAAAAAAAAAAAATTTCAGCGTGTGCTTAAAATGGTTTTATAATCCAACAAAGTATATTTTACTGGAAATTAAGCTTTTCTTTTCCGCCTATAACCCCAGAAAGAATTAGTCACACCATCTAAAAATGAATCTTTCAAAAGAGTTTCATTGTGTTCCAGAACTCACAGAAGTAAGAAAATATATTTGCAAGCCGGAAATGAGTGGAAAATGTGAAAATATATAATTCTTTTTTAAATGTTAAGATAAAAGTATAAAAACGGTTGGATGTAGGAGAAAACATTAACTGGAAAGGGAATGAGTATTCTACGAATAATTGATGATATTTTCTACACCATTAAAACATGTAAGTGATATGTTATTTAAAATAGATTTTCATTACAAATTCTATGTGCACATTATTTCCAATAAAATTGATTCTATCTTAGATTTTAGTATAGTTTTGGATACATTTATTTTGCAACAAGAATACACGCTTAATTCAAATATTTAGTATTCCTGATAACAGTAGTGATTAACTCCAATTATCAGGGCTCGACTGCATAAGAATAATTTATTTATACAACATTTTGATCAAAAACTACTTACCTGTACAATTATGTCTAATCTTCTTTCATCAAGCAATACCACCTGACTGCGGCGGCCCTCTGACATCTGAAATAAAAAAAAAATATCATTAAGTATGTTATTAAAAATATGAAATATGTAACATTGCCATTGAAGACAGAAAGTACCATCCAGTTTGTTCATAGCACATGTGTTTTTCCTATACCGCCTTTTGTTGTTGTTGTCGGCGTATTCCACATGGAAGGAGGGAAGAGGGGTGCATCTTCTGTTTTTGATGAAGCGCCCATAGGTAGAAGTCTGACTTGGCTCCATGTCGCTGAAGAAGGATAGAAGTGCCTTCAGGGAGAACTTTTAGGGGAGAAGTACCTCGCATTTGCGTATCGTATGAGAGGAAACACGGAAAACACCCAAAACGTAGTCAGACTAACGAGGCAAGATGCTGAACATCACAAACGCCATCGAGTCCTCTCGTTTTTGAAACAGTGTTTACAACAAAGCGCCAGTGGATTGAACCTCCGCCCTAATTGCTCGCCAGCAGCGCACCTTGCCACAAGTCGGGCATTAGTTGGAATGAAATAAGAAATATTTACGTCCGTAATCTCTCCATCTCTAATATATTTTTAATTAATTTAATTAAAAATATGAAATAAGTAACATTGCCATTGAAGACAGAAAGTAGCATCCATTTTGTTCATAGGACATGTATTTTCCTATATCGCCTTTTTCCTTAAATATAAAAGAAGGAGACTGTATATATGAAACAAAAAAAAATCACATGTTCTCATTTTGTATCACCATAATATATGTCATCACGCATTTTTTATATGAGATATTTTTGAAACGTATAAACAATTATTCATAAAAAATCATTAAAATTACTAAATATATTAAAATTAAATTTAAATTAATTAAAAATTATTAAAACTATTAAAATATTTATTTATAAAACCAAATATTTAAAAAAAACAAAGAAATAACTCTAAATAATGTTTTACTCCAAACAATTCTAATAAGGTGTTTTATTATTATTTATCTTTAAATACAGGAATCCAATTAAATTCATTTTAAAATCCTATACCCTTTCAACACATACATAACATTTGATATACATGGCCTTGGACTTATTTTCATTATCAAAATATTTGTTTACGGAAAATAGCAGAAGAAAATTGCAAATTGGCCAACGAAATACCTCAAAAACTTGTTGAACATTTCGACATTTTACAGAAAAATAACCCGATTTTCCAGTGTGTACAATTCTAAATGATAAACCAGAAGCCGGCTATCTAAAACGATTCAGAACAGATTGCGCTACAAGAAAGTATAAAGAATTCTAAAGCACTCTGTGAAAGATACAGATCATCATTCCAACATGTCAGAACAAATAATAAACAAAGAATTCGAATTCAAAAAAGAAAGAAAAATTGTTAAAGTTAAGTTGTTGAATAACGTCAAATAGTTGTCGAAGTAATAGCACCATACAAAATGCGCAATAGAAGTTCTATCATAAGTAGACCTTTTAAGGTTTCGTAGAAATTTTACAAAAAAACATGGTTTTTGCCTCGATATGTGAGCAGATACCATAAAATCTTAAATTTTAGTATAATTTACTCGGTGTTTCACTAAAACAAATTCTTTAATATAAATTTGACAAAGTTAAATTTATAAAATTCTAAAATTTTATAAAAACATGTATAATGAAAACTGATACGAGGCTAGTTGTCACATAGAATTATAAATTGTTAATATAATGTTTATGAGAAGTTTTACTAAATTCCTATAATTTTACTGTAAGAAACATTTGTCGAAGATTGTACAAAAACATTGTATAAAGCACTAAAAATAATACCTTATTTTATTTTACACTTGCCAATAAATTCATCAGACAAACGTTCAATAATAATACACATGTATATATTTATTATGTGTGTGTGTGTGCATATATATGCACATGTTTGTATTTTTTTATTTTTCAAACTACAACAAGTTTTCTTCAATATGCAGTATTTGTAAGGAGTTCTCCATTTAAAATTTTCATCTACACAACAAAAATAAGCTTAATTAAACGTAGCAGAAAAATCGCTTTACTTTACAAACATGTTATTTGCATGTTAATTAAATTTGTATATACTCTTTTACAAATAAGTAAAAAAAAAAAAAAAAAAAATGTTAATAAAAAAAAAAAATGACAAGTTCAGTTAAATATAATAATATAATATATAATAACTTTGTGTTATTATATATTACTAACAAAGTTTTGTGTTACTAACCAAAGTTATTAACTTTTAATAATATATAACATATAATAACTTTGGTTACTTTAAAAGATGGCTTGGGGCATACTACTGTGTAAGACCAATTTTCAATTTAAAATTCCCAGGGCTGGTTTGTGAGACGTTAAAAATTATTCCGGCGATTTTTGAAATGTCTCAATTAGTTGAGCAAAGAACTTGCATTAAATTTTGTTTTCATGAAAACGCATAGAATGCTGCAGAAAGCATTCCTATATCGGAAAGAAATGCTTAGAAGTGGTATAAACAGTTCAAAGAAGGCAGAGAACGCGTTGAAGACGAAGAGCCCTCTAGTCGACTACCAACCTCAACCGACGAAGCTCACGTCCTTAAAGATTTGGTGCTTGCAAACCGTCGATTTACAATTAGAGAACTTGCTAATGATGTTGGAATTTCAAAAGGATCGGTCAATTCCATTTTGGGTCTCAAACGCGTCAAATCTCGATTGGTACCGAAAACACTGAATGCGCCAGCTCACACTGCATTCATTCTTTTCGCCAAAAATGAAACCCATATCGTTCCGCAACCACCGTATTCACACCGTGCAACTTCTGGCTATTCCCTAGACTCAAAAGACCACTCCAGGAACACCGTTTTAAGTCGATTGAAGAGATTCAACATGAATCGGCGCGCGCTTTGAAGGTCATCCCTGACGATGATTTTTTAGCATGCACTGAGGATTGGAAAAAAAGTTGGCATAAGTGTATTGTCTCCGGAGGGATTAATTTGAGGGCGATGAAATAAATTTGGAAGAATAAATAAAGAGTTGTTTTTTTTTTTTTTTAAATAATTGGTCTTACTTTTTGGGCACAGTAGTATGGTTGTTATTTGTATAACAAACAATATTGTTAGATAAATTTTTGTCAGATTGAATTCGAATCGTATCGAATTTATTCTTAATTCGACATTATTTTATGAATCCATTCTTTAATTGAAATATAAAAAAAAAAAAAATTGAGTTTTATATTTAATGATTTAAATTTCCATCAAGATAAACCAGCAAAATAATTATTATACTTCAGATTTTAACAATTTCAATTCGTTACACCAAAATTAAATCATCATAAATTAAAAATATCTATATTTAAAAATGAAGCAAAAACACCTAAAAATAATTCCAACAATGTTAAAAAAGAATGGTTATCTGAAATTGAATTAAGAGCTTTTATCAGTGTTTTGAGAGCTACTTTTAAATATGTGATCAGGATATCCTGTGATAAGTTTCAAGGTCGTTTAAACAACTAATTCGCTAAATTAAATATAATTTTCGAAAAACTAAATAAAAGAATAAGATTTCGAAGAGCATCGTTAATATGTGTTTAACTTTACGCGAACGATCTGGCATGTTAACCAAATCGTGAATTTAAAATGAGGCTTTTCAAATAGTATCCTAATATCGTTAGACAATATTTAGACAAACAGTTTTTGATAATATAACAAGTAATATAAAAAAAAAAAAATTTAAGTCAATTCCTACTTTTTTTCACTCTATTGCGGAAAGTCTTTTATAAATAATTTTCATTCATTTGTTTAAGTTTATCTGGCGCCATCTATTGGTAGATGCATGCAACTTAAATCTAAAAAAACTAAAATTAATCAATTAAATTTAATGAATGAATTAATATTTGAAAAAATTGCATTAACATCAAGTGTCATCCACTAGAAGTTCAAAAAAATGTATTTGAACTTGAGTGGATGAATAAAAAGTACTTTATGAATGATTGAAAAATTGAACAAGATATATATAGGGAGAGTGTGAGCTAATAGAAGGAATTGAACAAGACGTGTGAATGGCAAACTCGCTTTAAATTGATCACAGAAATGACTACTAACACTACCACAAAATTCGCAACAGTAGCTGTAATTTATAAAATTAATAACCAAGGAACAATACAATATAATATATGATTAATATTATCAATTACTACAGAATAAAACTCTGCGATATTTCACAGGCATGGTTTTCAAAGTAGAGTGGATGACACGGATATGGAATTACAACACACATTTTTAAAGGAAATGCCCTTATGATTCATTTCCGATGGTTCGATGTTTTTATCAATTTTTTTGCGATAAATAGATTGAAATGCAATAATAAACATACTCTGGTCTTAGCGCCTATAGTGAAAATAATTTAAACGAATGTTTTAATACAGGCGCTTAAATTTTTTTAGGATTGATTTTTTTTTTTTTTTCCATATACTATTATAATTAGATGTATTACAATTTTTCCCAGAATAAAAATTTAAATCCATAAATGTTTAATCAGATTGATAAATTCTAATAATTAAAAAAATATGCATTTAATACTTTTGTTGTTTCTAAAGAGACTAATTTTTATAGCCATAAAATAAATTCCGAATGTAAAAAAATATATATCACTGCAATTAAATATGTTGAAGCTCATTCTTTAGTTTCAATTATAATGCATCCTATCGCGGCTCTGGGAATAAATTTTACTTCACTCAAGTAATTATTATAAGTGCCCGACTCGTGGCTCATTGGCAATGTCCGCTGGTGAGCTTCACAGCGGAGATTCAATCCGCTGGAGGTCTTGTTGTAGACACTATTTCAAAACAAGTAATATAAAAAAAATTTTTTTTTAAGTCAATTCCTACTTTTTTTTCACTCTATTGCATTGCAGAAAGTTCTTTATAAATAATTTTCATTCATTTTTTAAGTTCATCTGGCGCCATCTATTGGTAGATATATGCAACTTAAATAAAAAAAACTAAAATTAATTAATTAAATTTAAAATTAATATTTGAAAAAAACTGTATTAACATCAAGTGTCATCCACTACAAGTTCAAAAAAAATGCATTTGAACTTGAGTGGATGTTCAGCATCTTGCCTCGTGAGTCGGATTACCAGGTGAGTGTTTTCCAAATTTCCTACCATACGATAAGCCAACGTGGAGTAATTCCCTTAAAAGTTCTCCAGGAAAACACTGCCGTCCTTCTTCAGCGTCACGGAGCCAAGTCAGACTTCTGCCTACGGATGCCCCGCCCACAATAGAAGCTGCCCTCGCTCATCTGTCCATGAGGGATACGGCAGCAACAACTTAATATTTTTTTCAATTCCTTCTATTAGTTCACACTCTCCCTATATATATCTTGCTCAAATTTTCAATCGTTCATAAAATACTTTTTTATTCATCCACTCAAGTTCAAATACATTTTTTAAAACTTGTAGTGGATGACACTGGATGTTCACACAGTTTTTTTTCAAATATTAATTCATTAATTAAATTTAATTCATTAATTTTAGTTTTTTTAGATTTAAATTGCATGTATCTAATAATAGATGGCGCCAGATGTAAGAGGAAAATTTCAACTTTATTTGTAAAGGACTTTTCTGCAATATAGTGAAAAAGTAGGAATTGGCTTTAAAAAAAAAAAAATTTTATGTTACTAGTTTTAAAATAAATTACCTCCGCGTACAATTTCATGGGAAAAATATCTAGCATATAAATAGCTTTTGAATGATGTGTAACATAAAATCAATTGAAAAAGAAAAAAAACTAATAAACTTGCTTACGCTTAACAAAAAAGAAGTATCAGACACAAAAAAAGCTGAATAAAAGACGAAGTTGTTTAACTAAATATTATTTTTGTATATTATTTGTAGTGTTTGTATTCAATATTTTTTGTGCAAATAACTGTATATTTAAAATAGCAACTTGGTATTTTTTACAAATTCAGTCCGAAAATTGTCATTGAGGTAATAATTCAATGTTGATATATTTAATTCCTAAATTTTCAGAAATCTCAATTTTATAGTTTTTTAATGGCGTTAATTAATTCCAAGTATCAGAAAATTTTAATTAAAAAAAAAATGTAGTTTCACACCAATTAAATCCAGTGAAAAAGATGTCACATTATATACAAAAGTAACGCAACAAACATTTAAAAAAAAGAAAAATTATTTAATAAAGAGAAGAAAAAAGAAGCACAATGCTTCGTAAAAGTTCGGCACACTTTTAATCTGTTGTATAAATAATCGAGGTATAATCCATACATCACGCTGCGTTATCAAAAACGGAGACCACAAAAGACAATTTACAAACAGAACTTAATGTTAAGAAATTGAATCAAAAACATACAAAGTTTGCATATATCATGCATATATTTAAAATCATACATATATACGTATCATATATCATGCAGATCATATATATAACCATTGGATTAATGAAAAATAATGACAAGTTACGTTGAGCTTTGCCGAGCCTTACATTTTTTAGTATACATTCTATGACAAATTGAGATATTCCATATTTTTTCAGATTCATTGAAATTTCACTTATTTAATAATTTAATTATCGATTAATTAACAATTAATAACTAATTATATATTATTAATAATTAATTAATTTCATTTATTTAATTGGATTGTTTCATTTATTAATTTTATGATTAATTTCATTTATTTAATTAGATTGTTTCATTTATTAATTTTATGATTAATTTCATTTATTTAATTAGATTGTTTCATTTATTAATTTTATGATTAATTTCCTTTATTTTATTTTTTCTGAATCTCAAAATTTTATTTTTCACTTATTTATTAATTTTTTTAAAAAAATAATAAAATTAAATTTAAAAAAAATGATGGATGACATCTCGAAAAAGGATGCCATTTTAATACTGTATTTAACACTGATGTCATTTCAAACAAATTATGAAAACCTACATTATAATCAAGTCATAAGAAACATTAATCATCGTGTAAATTGGTGCATTGTTATCACCTGTATCAACACATTTTAGATCAGTAGCAAAGGTAATAATCATTTATTTACATCTGTGATTATCATAGCTGGTGGCTAAATTGAATTTAACACTTTTTTTTTAGTAGTAGAATTCTATTAATAAACACTTGATCACAGACTTCAAAAGTTTATATAAAATATAATTAAGTTTATTTTAATTTTCATTTAGCTTTTTATTAAATATTTTCAGAATATACATAAACTGTATTGAGTTTATCAAATAATTCAGCCTCCTTTATCCTCCTCCCTAACCAATTGGCCATCAGGCTGCCAAACAATCCCAAGCAGCAAAACAGAGTATTTTAGAACCCGGACTATTTTTCAACTGGTAGGGTTAAATAGGAGAAAGAAAAAGAATTACTTAGCGTGTGTTAATAAACTCATTCATAATATTTCAATCTGAATAATCAAGTCATTTATTATCATAAACTCTCAATCAAATGCAACATCTAAAATCACCACAATCTTTACAACATTAAACTTAAAAGGCTGCTTAAAAATACAGATATAACATAAACCTCACAATTTTCATTAATAATTAAATATATGTGTTGAAGATTCAGATATGATAAAAACCTCACAATTCCCATTAATAATGAAATATAAATGTACAGTAGACAGGTAAAAATTAGTAATAGCCAATATTATAATGAAGACATCAGAACCACCAATAATATCTCTAAAAATAGAACCATTTCTGAGAGCCACCCAAAATATAATGTGTTTTTTTTTTTTTTAGCAACATGCAATTTATGAAGTTTATTTGATGGCTTACAGAAAAAAATAATAGACACAGAGTTATTCATAAACATGAAAGAATTTTGATAACGTAACAAGTGCATACCTGAGTGACCTTTTTCCTGAGCAAAGTGGACAGGGTGTTCCACGTGCCCGAAAACCTCCTCTTGGGGGCATTTTGGCGTCTGGGAACATCCATCACACCAACGCCTCGACCCATACAAGCTAGCGTTTGTCGAGAAAAAGACAAAATAACGCAATTGTTGCAAAGCACAGTCATAGCGCCGGACTTCCGCTCTAGCGGGAAATCTTTACATTACGTCTGTAATGTTTTTGACGTGACGTTGAACGCTCGATAACAATTGAAAACTGCCTGAAGACGACGAGGAAAATCTTTACCATTAAGAGCGGGGCCAATAAGGTCGTCGCACAAAAACAAATATCCTCAAATTAAAAATTAAAAGAATGAAAATGTAATTAGGAACGTGTGTTACGATTGGTATGATTTCAGTCTCTAAAGCTACTCATTTATGTTACGTGTTTATTATTATCAGTTTTCTTATCAGTAAAGGGAGATAACGGTGAGGTATATAAAGACGAGAGGCTAAAGATACAAAGATTAACAATGGACAATGATAAGCTTGTCTGTTTGGAGTCACTATTATAACATAGTTTGGTCAAGCTGAAGGAATTCCAACAGAACTGAAACTGATACTAAATTCTGGGAAAATATTACACAATTCGTATCGGCAATACAAACATTTAAATGTTGTCCATGGTTTTTACTTTGGATTCCTTCAAATGAATGCTTTTATAAAGTGTGCTATTTTAAATTATAAATGCTTTTATAAGAATTTTCACTAACATTTAATTACCAATTGCACACATCCTCGGCGTACATTACCACATCTATCGTTGCTCACATTTTCTTTTAGTCTGTCAAAAATTATTGATTTTGCATCTATTTTTAATTGATGCATAACGCCACAAATAAAATATAAAAGTTACTGATATGAAAATGTATATATCCATAGGTATATATATACACTTCTGCGCACACACACACGCATATATATATATATATATATACATACTAAAATCTAAGGGAGATTACAGTAAGTTATAAAGTTGAAATTATGAATCTAAATGATGCAACATATTAAGATATTTAAATAGAAAAATTATTATTAAAATATTTTTAAAAAGTGACATTTTAGAAAATAATGAAAAAAATTGTATATTTGTCAATTATTCTAAAATACACTGAAGTGACAAAAGTCATGGGATACCTCTTAATATCGTGTCGGCCCTCCTTTCGCCCGGCGAAGTGCAGCAACTCGACGTTGCATGGACTCAACAAGTCGTTGGAAGTCTTCTGCAGGAATATTGAGCCATGCTGTCTCGATAGACGTCCATAATTGTGAAAGCGTTGATGGTGCAGGATTTGGGCACGAACAGACCTCTCGATGATGTCCCATAAATGCTCGATGGGATTCATGTCGGGCGATCTAGGTGGCCAGATCATTCGTTGGAATTGTCCAGAATGTTCTTCAAACCAATCGCGAACAGTTGTGGCCCGGTGACATGGCGCATTGTCATCCATAAAAATCCCATCGTTGTTTGGGTACATGAAGTCCATGAATGGCTGCAAGTGATCTCCAAGTAGCTGAACATAAAGCATTTCCAGTCAATGTTCGGTCCAGTCGCACCAGAGGACTAAGTCCATGCCATGAAAAAACAGCCCACACCATTACGGAGCCACCACCAGCTTGAACAGTGCCTTGCTGACAGTTTGGGTCCATGGCTTCGCGGGGTCTGCGCCACACTCGAACCCTACCATCAGCTCTTACCAACTGAAATCGTGACTCATCGGACCAGGCCACGGTTTTCCATTCATCTAGGGACCAACCGATATGCTCACGTGCCCACGAGAGTCGCTGCAAGCGATGTCGTTCTGTCAGTAAAGGCAATCCAGTCGGTCTTCTGCTGGAATAGCCCAAAAAGCCAAATTTCTCCGCACAGTTCTAACAGACAAGTCCCTTGTACGTCCCACATTGATTTCTGCGGTTATTTGACGCAGTGTTGCTTGTCTGTTAGAATTTACGACTCTTTGCAGACGTCGCCGGTCTCGGTCGTTAAGTGCAGGCGGTCGACCACTGCGCTGTCCATGGTGGATGTTATGCCTGAAATTTCACTCTTGACACATTGGATCTGGGAATGTTGAATTCCCTAACGATTTCCGAAATGGCATGACCCATGCGTCTAGCTCCAACTAACAGTCCGCGTTCAAAGTCTGTTAATTCCCGTCGTGCGGTCATCATCACGTCAAAACCTCTTCTTCACATGAATAACTTGAACAGAAATGAAAAAGCTCTGCGAAAGCACTGCGCATTTATACCTGTTCTACGCGATGCTACTGCCATCTGAAAATTTGCATATTGCTATCCCATGAATTTTGTCACTTCAGTGTATATCAAAACATTAGCTGTACAAGAAATTTATTCCTCATCTTCAATGATATTCTAAAATGGAGCATGTATGTTTGAGGGTTAATTTTAGCTTGTTGCTAATCTAATAATTATCAAATAAATTTATAGTATTGCAAAGACCTCAACTTCATTTCTGACATCTAAAAACGCAAAAACAGAACCTAAGCATTGAATAATTTTGCTGTATAAAAAAATGCTGTAATAAACACATGTTCGCGGGAGCTAAATGAAATTTGTATACTGCATGAGCTAGAAGTTAAATTTCGCTAAAATTATACGCATTGACAAACAAACAACAAATGATTCAAAATTCGACAGTTATATTCAGAAAAAATATAAGAAAATACGAAAAAAAAAAATTCTATTCATTATGAAATAAGATCAGTAGTTATTCATTACCATTAACGACGTGCAATTTAAACAAAACGAAAGAGCTTCGATTAATTCAATTCTTCAATTCCATACCATAGAAGTCCTTGAAAGAACTAATAAAGTAATTAACTTTAAAGGTAAAGATCTGAACGAAAGGGATTTGGGTATCTTGTAAAAAATTTTCCTTTAATTTTTATAAATATAGCAATAAATTTGGATACACCTGATTTTAAATTAACAAAGTATTTGTTTCAGAAAAATCATTTTCGTCCTACTTTTCCGTTAAGTAGAGCCACTTTTCCGCCAAATATAAATCTCACATCATAAAAAAAAAAAAAAAAAAAAAAAAAAAAAAAATAAATAAAAAAAAAAAAACAAAAAAAAAACACACACACACATATGAGGAGAGGAACTCAGTACTGCATCTGCAAGTGTGAGATTCCAATACTTGTCATCTTCCAGCAAAACCCTCCAGAACCAATGATATATATATTGTATATATCATTGGTTTTGGACGATATATAAACACACGTACAGAAGAACCCGATTTCAGCGCCACCTAAAGGGTCCAATTGTGAATCTAAATCATCCAAGGACCACTCAAACACACACAAAAAATTTCATCAAAATCGGCCCTGTCGTTTTGGAGAAATTCAGTGACAAACACATGTACATAAGAATTATATCGATTTCAACCTACCGGGTCCAATTGTGAGTCTAAACCATCCTGGAATCCACTCAACACTCAAAAAATTTCATCCAAATAGGTCCAGCCGTTTAGGAGGAGTTCAGTGGCAAACACAATCACAGAAAAATTATATACTATATATAAAGTTATATACGAATGTGTTCATACAATGAAGGTTGACGTTTTTTAAGATTTTGGAGCTATTTAGCCTTTGAGGACTTTATTTTCCATAAAACAGGAAATAAAGTTGAAAACATTTGTTGAAAACAGTTGACTGTTACGTTTGTTGAAAACAGTTAAAAAACATTTAAATATTATATAAATTTACAAAATCATAAAACAATTTCAGAAACATTCAAAAAGAAAAACTTGAGAAGAAGAATAAAATTTCCAATAAGAGAAGAAGAATAAAATTTCGAATAAGAGAAGAAGAAGAAGAAGAAAATGTTACGCGGCCGTTTAAGAACAGTATTAGGAATAATGATTCAATCTCCTGAAATGCCGTATTGTTATGGTAATCAAGCGTGTTAAAGAATGTACTGGAAGTATGTTTAAGAAAATCAAATAAAGAAGGAATGTTAATAGCTTTAATAAGATCAGAATGACGCTTAAACCATTTAGCAGATATTATTTGGAGGATAATGATGTTTTGTAAGGTTTCAATAGTTTTAAGATTAGATTTAGCCACATAAGACCAAACCGGGCAAGCGTGGGTTAAGATAGGGCGAAGCATGGCAGTATACAAAAGATGTTTATTATTCTGGTCATAGTTGAATTTCTATTAATATGAAGATAGAGATTATTATTATTATTTTTTTTTTTTTTTTTTAATGCAAGAAATGCTGTTTCCAAGTTAAATGGTGATCCAGCATAACGACTAAATATTTAGTTTGAGTACTCCAAGGAATTATAATAATGTTGATTTTAATCACAGACTTCTTAAGTTTGTGACCAGCAGAAAAAAGGACGTCTTCAGTTTTGTCAACATTTAAAGAAATTTTCCATTTGTTGAACTAGTTATTAAGGATCGTAAGGTGATAGATGAGAATTTAGTGTTTTTATTTTTGTAAAGGATAGCAGTGTCATCAGCGTAAATAGCAGTAAAAGTTTTAATATTAGTAGAGATACCAGCAATAAAAATAGAGAAAAGCAGTGATGCAAGTTTACTACATTGTGAAGTGCTAGTCAAAATATTTTTAATAGAATATATATTTAATATTTATTCTATTAAATATACTACTGTACTGTACTACACCACACCACTGTGCCTAGAGCTGAGTTGCCCCTTACAGTTTGGGAAGGATGTGGATGGTCTCTGTGACGCTCTACGGTCATAGGAGACCGGCACCTACGATTTAAAGTGGATTCCGAACCACTACAAACATCCTACATACTACATGGCACCGCCAGGATTTGAACCCGAACATGTGGTATCGAGCGTCAGAGCGCTAGCCATTCGGCCATTTAGCCATTTTATAATATCTGGGTCTTCATAGCATTTATAAATTTCTGCGCTGTACCATCTTTTCCAACAATCATATATGTATATATATATATATGCAAATTTTTTTATTCATTCATTAAAATTTATAATATAAACAAAATGAAAATAATAGTAATGAATAGCATTAATAAGAGTTAAGAGCAAAGATAACTGAAAAATATACCAAAGAGAAATCAAATTACAACAAAAAAATATATACAATATTACAACAAATAGAAACAATATTCGTGAAATTAAGAGTTTCTGATTTAGGGTATAAATGGCGTCACCTAAACTGGAACATATATGAATACATAAACAAATTTAAATATTAACAGACAGTGGTCTGCTGGATTATTACGCCATTCCGTACTATTACGAAACCTCTCAACCATTTGAGTTTATGACTAACATTTGATTTCTGACTTATGAAATTGTTTTAATGGTTTGCAGTGAAATGTTCAGGCTCAGTAATTTTTAATTCATTAATATTAAACGCTTTCCAGTAATCCAATAATAATAATAATAAAACACTTATTTTTAAAATTTAGTAATTATATTTATAATTGAAATTTATTTTTAACTTATTTTTAAAACCAATTATTTTATAAACCACTTTTTTTCCCCATCTGTGGTATCTTCTACAATTGCAGCCATATACGGTGATTCTCTGGATTCCAATATTACTTTTTTAAAGCAAAGTCAATTAAGTAATTCATGGAATTTAGTATTTTCATAATTGAAACCAGAATGCAATTCAAAATTGTGAGATTTTTCTTCAGTTGAGCATGTTTTTCTTAACAACTTTAATTTAAATAGTCAGAAAAAAATTATATATATATAAATACATATTTGATATCGTAATTCGCATTAAATCTGATTTTATGTTAAAAGAAATTTATATAAAATGAGATCTAGGTATAAATTTACATGTATTAGAACGTTTTCACAAATGCGGTGAAATCTCGCGCGCTTCGAGATAAAATGCGAAAATCCTTGGCAACAGCTCTTGATATTTATATTTGACGAAAAAGTGGGTCCAACTCTAATAACAGTAACCAATTTTTTATATTCTGAATCCCTTTTTTCCCCTTTTGAAAAACTCTCACAACTCTCTGCAAGGAAATTTGATGTACTTTTTCAAATCCTTCTATTAGCTCACACTCTCCCTATATATATCTTGTTCAAATTTTCAATCGCTAATAAAATACTTTTTATTCTTCCACTCAAGTTCAAATACATTTTTTTTTTTTTTTTTTTTTTTTTTACTTGTAGTGGATGACATTTGATGTTAATGCAGTTTCTTCAAATATTAATTCAGTAATTAAATTCAATTAATTAATTTTAGGTTTTTTTAGATTTGCATATATCTACCAACAACAGATGGCGCCAGATAAATTTAAAAAATGAATGAAAATTATCTATAAAGGACTTTGAAAAAAAAAAGTAGGAATTGATTTAAATTTTTTTTTTTTTTTTTATATTACTTGTTATTTTATTTATTTATTTAATATTTTCCTCTAATACAATACGAAAAGCAAAGAAAGGCTAAAATTAATTTTTAAATTCTTTAAGAAAATTAAGAATTTATCTAAATTTTTATTTTATTAACCTAATTTCTTAACATTACAAGAAATAACCACCAAAAAGTTCTTATAATGTTAAAAAAATTAGGTTAAATATTAAATAACCACCAAATATTAAAATAAGGGAGGTGGCCTGATGGCCGAGCGCTCTGGTGCCCGGTACCACAGATTAGGGGTTCGAGTCCCGGCAGTGCCATGGATGTCTGTAGTGATTCGAATCCACTTTAAACCGTAGGTCCCGATCTAATAGAATCGTAGAGAGTTGTGGGAGAAGTGTTACTCGCGTCCATAGCATATCTTTACGCTACACGTGCCCTGTGGGTAGTGTTAAATGAGTAACAGCGGTGCAGCCCTTGCTTATGGCATAAAGATTAACTGTCTCTGTATTGCCAGTTGTGTTAGAAAAACATATTAAAAAAAAAGTCAAATCTATAAAATCGCAAGCCTTGCAATAAGCAATCTTTAAAAAGAAAAACTCTGAAAAGAATACTATTTAATACATTAAATACAAAAGCATGCAACAAAGCATAATGTGAACATAATAAGAATAAACAAATAAAAATAATTTAATTGGATTAAATTAAAAATAATTCCCCCCTTTAAAAGATGTATTTATTGTTATTAAGAGTGAATCGAATATTCGAAAAAGCCTAGTAATTTGCATGCACGGCAGGTGAAATTGCAAAATATCGCATCTTTTTTTTCAAATTATTCCAGCAGACAAAAGATAAAAAAAAAAAAATCTTACGTTTTCTATTACGACAGACCAATGTACGTATTTGACTATATATACAATACTTTTGGGAATAAACCAAAAATGCAACAGACACGTGGAATAATACTTTGCAAGTAAAACTTCCAACCAGGAAAAATTCGTATATAAATTGCAAATTATTTCTAGCTCGGCTTATTGTTTTTAGATATCGTTTGTACTATTGTTCGGTAACGATCAAAATGAATCTGATTCGTTCTTTTCTAGTAATTCGAATCGATTAAATGAAACGAGAAGTTGAAAACAGTTTGGCACATGTCCGGGAAAATTATGAAATAACTCGTTTTCAGTGACGAAATTAATATTCTAATCAACTTGCGGAATAATTTTGAAAATTGACTGGCTGATCAAAATTTTCAATTATAATAAGATACAATAATATAATAACATTTCCGTTACATTTTTCATTAAGATATTTCGCATGTTTCTTGAGGGGGGAAGGGGGGATAAGACGACACACCCATGAATAAGGTTTTTGTTTTAAATGCTAACATGTCTAAGTAGAAATGAATGTACAACTGAAAGAGTAATTCTCTTAATTTTATTAATTAAAACTAGTATCGCTGACTTTCAAATGCCATTTTATAATTCCTAATTATTTCTAATTAATTTTATCTAATGTAAATCTGCCTGTAATATTACACTATTTCTTGAAATCTGTAGAAATAACATAATAGAAAGGAGTTATTATAAATAACGCTTGTTGAATTAAAAAAAAAATTCTTTATAAAATGAACTAAAAATTTCCCATTGTAACCGTGTTTCCTCCTACACACTGGCCTCCTACACTACGTTCTGTCCTTTGGTACCACATGTTTCAGGTTCGAATCCCGGCGATGGCATTGATGTCTTTTAGTGATTCGAAATCCAAGCTAAACTATAGGACCCGGTCTAATTAGACAAACGTGTGCACAAAATAACCGTAGCGCAACAAATCAAACCAAATCTACACAATGGAGCGCCCCTATGGCGCTCAGGAGAAATGGTCAGTAGGCCTCAAGATTCTCACCACAGAGGAAGTACAGCGCAGCCATAGGCTTCTGTTGAGAAACTTTTATTTTGTAATCTCTCATCCCGAAAAGAAACGAATCCGGGCGCATTAGTTGGCCTACAGACTCTCGCTAGGACAGGAGGTATATTACGCGCATTCTGGGCGTAGGCGAATTTCGGGTTTTCGGCTTCGATTAGGTTTGTCATTCTACGGTCATTTTTTGCACACTATAGAATAAATAGATCGGGACCTGCAGTTTAGCGTGGATTCCGAACTATTAATAAACATCCATACCCACTAGCGCCTGGATAAGAACCTGAAGCCTGTGGTACCAGAGGGCAGAGCACTAGCCAATTGACCATTTTCAGCTTAGAAGTGGAGTTCTTCCACGAAACTATAATTATCTGTTTTTAAATGTGTTAAATATTGTTTGTGCCTATTTGCATGTATGTGGTGTTTGTGCTTGTGTTAAATAAAGCTGTGAGTTCACAACCTGAGCCTTGAATAACTTAACCCAGCCACAATCTGATAGCCCAAATTGCATACAACACTTATATAGTATAATTTCCTACTTATAATACACAGATCATAAACAACACGTTCGCTGCATCAATAGAACCACTATTTCCATTTCTATCCAAGTTCTTTTAGCCAACACAAACTGATAAAGCCTTTTTTTCTATACATATAATTGAAGCATCAAAAAATGCTCCTTAAAACCAAAAATATTTGTTTGTTTGAAAATAGGACTTGATCAATATGTGGTACCACATGCGAATGACCTGCGGATTTTTTTTTATTATTTTTTTTTCCCCAGGGGGAAAATTATGCCTGAAAATTTTACGGCGCTGCAAATTATAGACAGGAAATTTTGGTATGTTTTAACAACTTTCTTGAGAGCATGAAATCAAAGGACAGCTTTAATCCGAATGGAAAAAAAAGAAAAGAAAAGCACCATACTATTTTATAAAAATAAAAATCCTACAAAATGTTCATGCATTATCTAAAAATATAAAAAAAATTGTAAAAAATATTTTTAGAACTAAATGTTATGAATTTAACTGGCTGGATTAAGTGAAATAAATCTTCAAAAAGATATTTAAAAAGGTAAATTACACAAATTAGAATATTTAAAAATGACTTTTCAAATACATGAACCACTCCTATTAAATATAGCCCTATCCTCCCGATATAACGCCATTGAAATATATTATGAGTAAAACTATAACGAAATGAGGTAGAATAAATACTTATAAATTTATTTCTTCGTATTATGACAAAAATATTTGATGAGAATTCGAAAATAATAATTTTTTTAAATGTTTCATATTAATTTATAAACAGTAAATCAAAATTCGCATCGAACCAAAATACTCATAAAATACATTTTAACCTCTTTTTTTAAAAATTCCTATAGATACGTTTTAATACATTTTTCTTTAGTCTTGCAAACATGTTGCATAAAATTAAATAATTCTTATTTTATCTCACTAAATTTATGCTTGAGGCCTATTTGATGGCCGAGTGACTAGCGCGCGTGCGCTCAGTGCCACAAGTTTCGGTTCGAGACCCGGCGGTGACATGGATGTGTGTAGTGGTTCGAATCCACTTTAAACTGTAGGTGCCAGTCTAATACGACTGTAGAGCATTGGGCATTGGGCTGACAACCCTACCCCGTACAAAAGTAAATTACACAAATTAGAATAATTAAAAATGATTTTTCAAATATTAGATAAGCGCCGCTTCCTACCTAGAGGTGTTTCTAACTTCTAAGTTTTAAATTATATAATCTTAGTTGGTAAAATATTATCAGATTAGGATATATTTTGCATTAAAATATTTGTAATCTAATTAAGTGATAACATATTACTTTTTACAATAACTTGTTAAACATAGTCCACATTAGTTTTTTCGATTCATAATTTACTAAAAAAAATTTCAGAAAGAAAAAAAAAAAAAGCATTTAAGCATCCGATAGATATAGCAAAATAGGCATATAATATATTTTATACGTTTTCGTTTCTAACTTTTAATTATTCGTGGTACAGTAACCAATACCAATTAAAATTTAATGTACTAAAAATAAATGCACTAGAAATAAATTAATTGATGCTCAGATTTACATCAAAGATATTTAAATAAACTCACAGAAATATAATGATAAATGTATGTAAAAAAAAAAAAAATAAAAAAAAATACAAATCACCAACAATAATAATAAAAAAAAAAAAACTTCACTTTTTGATTGAAAATCTGTTTTCAATAATCTCGTTAACAGATTTAATACTAGTTAAAATTGCAACTAAAAATAATTATAAACTAGATTTAACGGAAACAAATTTTCAACGTAAGATTTGAATCTTACGATTAATACGAATTTTAATTAATTTTTGAATGACATAACATTATCACAAGACTGAAGTATATTTCCTTTTAGATTAAATTTACTACCAATCGTAAAACATATCTAAATTGAAAAATTGCAAAATAATGAATTAAATATACCTTTTAAATTCGTGATACTTTTCCTACAGTACTTTATCAGAAGTGCATTGCAACTACACTCCAAATCCATAGTGCAATCCAAAAACTAGTTAAAAATTATATGTGACAAACGGAACCTGGTGGTGCTACACTATTCTTCAACACAATCCACTCCAAAAAGAACCTAATCTTCTGACCAAGCTCTTTCTACGGGAGTTTCGTCAGTCTTTTCTCTGGGAGGTTCCAACTTCAATTTCAGCCACCTGTGTCCAGCCAGTCTACTGACCACCACTGCATAAGTTTTCGGCCTAGGTATGCTTGCTGCTGCTGATGCTGCGGCACCAGGTCCGTACTCGACTTCGTCTACAGGTGGCAAAGGTGAATAAGGATTCTCCAAAGGACGGATGAATTCATTGGTGGTTTGAGCAGGAGATAACACATTATCGGGATCAGGAGATGCATTGTTGGACTGGCGTTCCTCGTCAGCGGTTTCTTCAGGATTTTTACCACGGCAGCTGACAATGACACCCATTGTAAAACAGTGGCGTAAGAATATCTAAATGGTTATCTCTAAAAGCACTGGTTTTTCTAGGTTCTCTTTTTGGAATAATAAAAGTGTCTATAGAAACAATTGTTAAGAATTTCAGATAACGATAGATCTGCACTATATGGAGTCAAATTACAAAACTCGCCGAAAGTCAACCTTCCACTGTTAATAAAACAAAAATTTAAGAAGTAAAATAAACTAAAAATGTAAACAAAAAGCTTTTATAGATAAATTTAGGTAATTCATCAAGAAAAAAGGTCAGTGACGTTCAATTTCTGAATTCATATACAAGAGGTCGTCATTTTTTTTTTTTTTTCAATCAAAAAGATACCAATCCAGATATATCAAGTTTATGTTAAGTTTCAAAATATCACGGAAATTTTAGCCACTACAAGAAAACACTATTAATTCCTTGAGAACTTTCAAATTAATTAAATATTTTAAGATAAATCCAGCAATTTTGCTAATAAATAGATGACGTATGACGAACAAATAGAAATATTAACTTTGCTTTACTGCTTAACTGCACCGATTATTTATAAAAGGATTAAAAAAAAATGCTTCTATATAATGTAAGCTTTATGATAATATGCAATAGGATTAATATTCAGCAAATTATAGTTTTTGACTGAATCTTACACCAAGATCATTAAAAGACCAACATCGAGAACCACGCCTTAGAAACAGGGTGTTAAATCAATAAAACCACAAATAGTAGGTTCTGCTTTCTTCAATGAAACACATGTAACACGCATATAAGCTGCCAAAATACTTTCGCAAGAGAATGATGACCGAATCAAGACTGCGAAGAAATATTTTTGGGTGGCTTTTGCCAATTTTTGGCGGCCACTGCAATGCGGCATCGCGAAATGCCGATGACCATTTCCCGAAATTGCTACATTTCATGGATGAACAACAGCATTTCGACGAAGCGTGAAGGGTTTCGTGAATTTTTCAGCCATGAGAATTCTGTGTGGGGAAGGGCGAATGTGCTACCCCCGGTGCTCGACCGTTGCAGAAACGGCCATGCAATTAGCTAACGACTCGTTCTTCTGAAACGAGATGGCTCGAAATAGATAGGCTGTCGAGAAATAAACATAATAGCCCGCATCTCTCGTGATTAAAATCTAAATCGGAGGAAAAAGTTTCCAGAAAGCGTCTTTTTATTTAATGCAATATTTTACGAGATCTTTAACGCAATAATTCGCACGATATAGCTACGGATAAAGACATTTTACCTTTACTATAACTAAACATGGCTTTGATATGACAGCCAATATAAAATTTTATTTATAATAATTTTTATAAGTATATTGAGCTTTTAAGTATTAGGTATTTGGGGCCTCTCTAAAAAATAATTAACGATTACTTCGTTAAAGCAATTGATATTCGATTATAGTTTAAAAACATATATATTAGTACTGTGCTGTTTCAAAATAAGTGTTATATATGTAAGTAAGCGAATGAAAGAGCATGAATTAGATTCCCTGCAAGAGGATAGAAAAGTATGGGTTGATTTCCTGCAAGCCGATAAAAAAAGAATGGGTTAGATTTCCTGCAAGCGGTTGAAAGAGCATGGGTTAGATTTCCTGCAAATGGATGGGTTAGATTCCCTGTAAGCGGATGAAAGAGCATGGGTTCGATTCCCTGCAAGAGGATGAAAGAGCATGGATTAGGTTCCCTGCAAGCAGATGAAAGAGCATGGGTTAGATTCCCTACAAATGGATGAAAGAGCATGGTTCAATTTCGATTCCCCTGTAAGAGGATGAAAGAACATGGGTTCGATTCCATGCAAGAGGATGAAAGAGCATGGGTTAGATTCCCCTGCAAGCAGATGAAAGAGCATGGGTTAGATTCCTTGCAGAAGGATGAAAGAGTATGGGTTAGATTCCTTGCAAGCGGAGTGAGTTAGTCATTTATTTCAGAAACAAGCGGTTCAATGAAGATTGTGGTAGCATATATAAGCGTCGTTTGGTTTTCATCAGTCAGGCTTTTTGGTGTGTTTTTCAGATCTCTCATATAACCAGCAAATGTGAGGTAATTTTCCTGAAAGTTCTTCTAGAATATAATTTCCCCAAACACAAGCATTATATTTGTCAGAGATTGTTTTTAAAATGTCCCTGAGTTACTAAGAATTACAAACGAATAACGAAAGAATAAGTTTGAATATGGATATTTGATTACATATGAATACTATGAAAAATATATTTCTAATTTTTACAATATATATATATATATATATATATATATATATATATATATATATATATATATATATTGAAATTAAACAATTTAAGAAAATTTTATAGCGAAAATAAATTTCAACTGAAAATTACTATATTAGAAAACAGCATTATTAAATTAGTAGATTCATAGATAGGTAAGGGAACTTCCTCCTTTCCTTTCTAATATATTCACTAGAAATTATCTCTCCATCCCCAACAATCCTCCATCAATAAGATATATTGATAGATATATATTTTGCTTATTGTGCCTGAATGGCCGATTGGCTAGCGCTCTGGCGCTCGGTACTACAGGTTTCGGGTTCGAGTCCCGGCGGTGACATGGATGTTTATGGTGGTTCGAATCCACTTTAAACCGTAGGTCCCGGTCTAATAGGATCGTAGGGCGTTGCAGGGGCATTGTTACCCGCGTCCGTGGCTTATCTTCAAGTTACACGCGCCCCCTGGGCAATGCAAAGTGAGTAACGTCTGTGCAGCGCTTACCTTAAGGCATTCAAGACCAAGATGTCTAAGTGTTTGCCAGCTGCATTAGAAAGAAAAAAATTTGCTTATTTATAGTGAAAGAAAAAAGATACTCCACTTTAAAGTTGTCTAGGGAAAGCTAAACAAATGCAAATAATTATTTAGCACTAAATAAAGTCTAAATGTGGATTTTTTTTTTTTTTTTTTTTTTTTTCCTGCAATGAAATACGCATAATCCGTTTCGAAAATGAGATTATGTTGTTTGAAAATAACAAAATGAAAGGTCAAGTAATTTAAAATAAACATAACTCATATTAAATCATTAAAAATTATTTTAAAAAAAAAAAATTGATGTTTGGGAGAGCTCAGAGACCCCATTTCGTTGTTTAAGATTCAAAATTCATATTTGAAGTTTTAAATTTGTATAAAATCGATATATCACGATATCAGATAAACAATATATCGGTTTTAAATATTTCAATATTGTACAACCTTAATAGGCATATATACGATTGCATTTTTTTTTCAAAGTAGTTCAGAAATGAATTAAGACATAAATAATACTCTTCATTATATTTTCACTAATTAATCCTGTTTAAAAAAATTAGTACAATTATTTGTTTAAAAACAAATACTTATTTTAAAATTTTATTTTTTTTCTGCCAATCAAAACCAATTATTAATTATTATATAACTTTTCAAAATAAAATAATCGTTTACTAAACAGTGGCATTAATTTACTACAAATATATTTTAAAATATTAATTATTTATCAAAAGAAAAATCAGTTTCGATTTTAAAAGGGGGTGGGTGGGAAAAAAACGATGCTCAATCAAACATGACAAAAACACAAGCATTATATTTGTCAGAGATTGTTTTTAAAATGTCCCTGAGTTACTAAGAATTACAAACGAATAACGAAAGAATAAGTTTGAATATGGATATTTGATTACATATGAATACTATGAAAAATTTTATATATTTCTAATAATTTACAATTACGATATATATATATATATATATATATATATTGAAATTAAACAATTTAAGAAAATTTTATAGCGAAAATAAATTTCAACTGAAAATTACTATATTAGAAAACAGCATTATTAAATTAGTAGATTCATAGATAGGTAAGGGAACTTCCTCCTTTCCTTTCTAATATATTCACTAGAAATTATCTCTCCATCCCCAACAATCCTCCATCAATAGATATATTGATTGATATATATTTTGCTTATTGTGCCTGAATGGCCGATTGGCTAGCGCTCTGGCGCTCGGTACTACAGGTTTCGGGTTCGAGTCCCGGCGGTGACATGGATGTTTATGGTGGTTCGGAATCCACTTTAAACCGTAGGTCCCGGTCTAATAGGATCGTAGGGCGTTGCGGGGCATTGTTACTCCGCGTCCGTGGCTTATCTTCAAGTTACACGCCCCCTGGGCAATGCAAAGTGAGTAACGTCTGTGCAGCGCTTACCTTAAGGCAAAATTCAAGACCAAGATGTCTAAGTGTTTGCCAGCTGCATTAGAAAGAAAAATATGTTGCTTATTTATAGTGAAAAGAAAAAAGATACTCCACTTTAAAGTTGTCTAGGAAAGCTAAACAAATGCAAATAATTATTTAGCACTAAATAAAGTCTAAATGTGGATTTTTTTTTTTTTTTTTTTTTTTTTTTTTTTTTCCTGCAATGAAATACGCATAATCCGTTTCGAAAAATGAGATTATGTTGTTTGAAAATAACAAAATGAAAGGTCAAGTAATTTAAAATAAACATAACTCATATTAAATCATTAAAAATTATTTTAAAAAAATTGATGTTTGGGAGAGCTCAGAGACCCCATTTCGTTGTTTAAGATTCAAAATTCATATTTGAAGTTTTAAATTTGTATAAAATCGATATATCACGATATCAGATAAACAATATATCGGTTTTAAATATTTCAATATTGTACAACCTTAATAGGCATATATACGATTGCATTTTTTTTTTTCAAAGTAGTTCAGAAATGAATTAAGACGTAAATAATACTCTTCATTATATTTTCACTAATTAATCCTGTTTAAAAAAATTAGTAAAATTATTTGTTTAAAAAACAAATACTTATTTTAAAATTTTTTTTTTCTGCCAATCAAAACCAATTATTAATTATTATATAACTTTTCAAAATAAAATAATCGTTTACTAAACAGTGGCATTAATTTACTACAAATATATTTTAAAAATATTAATTATTTATCAAAAGAAAAATCAGTTTCGATTTTAAAAGGGGTGGGTGGGAAAAATAACGATGCTCAATCAAACATGACAAAAAAATAAACACTTATCATCATTGAATGAATTTTATCGTCTGATGTTTCGAACTTCTTTTCGTAATTATGTTCGAACAGAACAATAAAAATAAACTTAAAAAAATATCGTTTTTTATAAAAGTAAAGAAGTAAAAAAATATTGTTAAATAGAAGGCGAAAGAGAATTAATTGCATTTTATTAAATGTTGATGTTAAAAAAAATATATAATAATTTCAAGAGCAAAGGGAAAAAAATGAAAATTTAAACGAAAGGAAATTTTTAAATACAATTATCGTTTGATATAATAAAACTCTTATTTGATAAAGGGTCATTCACAAGTGGCGAATGAAGTAAAAGCGAGAACAAGAAAAACTTTTCACATGAAGCACAGAAGCATGAAAAATTGAAGCACAAAAATAAAAAGGAACAAAAAACAAAAATTGCTCAAATAAATGCACAGGTTTTGTTGATCAAAGGAGTAGATGGAATTCCACCACTTGAGTCACTGCAGTAAATGGTTAACTGTTTCATCTGAGTCGGCGTTTTCTAAACAGATTAAAATAAATAAATAAATGGAAAAAATTCTTGTTTAAAATTTCACATATGATTGCGAATACTTTGCATTTCAAATGCGGAAAGCTACTGAATATTTAATGGAAAAAGATAAGAAATTAATAAAGAAAAAAAAAAAAGCCTTTTTTGTTGTTGGTTTTATAATAAAAATTTGCCACATAAGAAAAATTATAGTTTTATAAAACCCTACAAGTGTCAAAAAAAAAAAAAAAAAAAATATGTAAAATTAATTTTAATCAATTGCTTTAAATCAATTTTGTATTACACTGCACGCTCACCTGCCAAGATGTTCTTTAAAAGTTGAAAATTTGAATAAAAAAGACATTTATACATCTGTGACAATTTTTACAATCGAATGAGAAAACATTTTTAATTGAATAAATTGTAATCACTGCCCTTTGCGCGTAACGAATTGTAATAACCGACTCGTGTCTCGGTGGCAAAGTACGCCATTGGTGAGCATTAGGATTGAGGTTCAATCCGCTGGCGGCATTGTTGTAAATACTGTTTTAAAAAACGAGAAGATTCGAAGGCGTTTGGGATGTTCAGCATCTTGCCTCGCTACTCAGGCTACCTGGTGGAAGTTTAATGGGTTTTTTCCCATACGATACGTAAATGGAGGGTAGTTTCCTCGAAAAGTCTTTCCGGAAGGCACTGTCCTCATTTCTTCAGCGACATTGAGCCAAGTCAGACTACGGTGCTCCATCACAACCGAAGCTACCATGAGTAGATTGCTTATGGAATGTCCATCCCATGTGAGGCAGGACATTAATTTGGTTCGATTTGTCGTCCTACAGTTATTTTTTGCACATTTTAGGCGAATTAGACAGGGACCAACAGTTTAAAGTGGATTCCGAATCCCTAACAAACAACCATGCCACCGCCAGGATTCGGACCTGAAGCCTGCGGTACCATTGACCAAAGCGCCAGTCAGTTGGCCATCAGGCCGCCCTGAATATTAGACACAGAAAAACATGAATTGTAACTACTGCCACTTTTTTTATAATTCCATAAATATGGTGGTGATTAATGAATTGTAGTCCATATCCATGAAATTATGAAAAGATGCTCTTATTTTTATCATAAAATGGGGGAAATGCCAACCTCATTTGAAAAAAAAATAAATAAATATTCTATCAACAGAATGGCAGATATAAAGCTTATTCAATTCCTTCTATTAGCTCACACTCTCCCTATATATATCTTGTTCAAATTTTCAATCGTTCATAAAATACTTTTTATTCATCCACTCAAGTTCAAATATATATATTTTTTTTTTTAACTTGTAGGGGATGACACTTGATGTTAATGCAGTTTTTTTCAAATATTAATTCAGTAATTAAATTTAAGTAATCAATTTTATTTTTTTTAGATTTGAGTTGCATATATCTACAAATAGATGCCACCAGATAAACTTAAAAAATAAATAAATGAAAAATATTTATAAAGGACTTTCTGCAATAGAGTGAAAAAAAAAAAGGAATTTACTTAAAAATTTTTTTTTTTATATTACTTGTTTTATGGGTATATCCATAAAAAAAAAAGGGTTATAGTAGATCATATCATACATGGCTGAAGACGATATTCATGTTCTCAATCACTATCGCATTCTTTCGTAAAAGATAAGAGATATTTGAAACATCTCCACAAAATATAAAATTTAAAAACTACTTTCGTTTCTATATTTAGTATTTAATCTTTTATTGGAGCAATTATTTTTTTTAAAAAAGCTATATTTATATATTAAATTTGAAAAGCAGCAAACAATAAAAAAAAACATTTAATCTATATCCTACACACTACAAAACAAGATTATATGGGGAAAAAAAAGAGGGATTAGAGTTTTAAAAATTTGATGATTTCAAATAATTTTATAATTCAAATAAATACAGAATAAAAAAAAATGCGAAAATCTCATATATGCAGATTTTGCAAATACCACATTTAAATTACAGTTACACATGACAACAAACTTGAAGCAGAAACGGCAAACACCAGCATTACAGAAAGGAAATCTTTTAAACGCTCAAATAATTTCAGTTAAAAAAAAAAAAAAAGGAATCAGCGATGCCGAAAATAACCATTAAAAGTGGAAATCGAATTACCTCGTACTCGTCACGGTGCAATTACCAACAAAAACATATCTGGAATGACAATACACAGCCAAAAAATGGTATTGAACCGACTGCACACAAGTTTCCTGGTCTTCGCACAATTATTTCAAAGCGTTTCTGTTCAAAAAACATTCAACAAACAAGTTGTTGTTGTTTTTTACAGGTGCCATGCCATATTCATTGATAATGATTTTCCATATAATCAAAAGGTATGCATAGATAGTCAACGAACTCATGGTGCTACAAGAGTAAATTTTAAAACACTACAAAAATCAGTATACTACTGTGCCCAAAAAGTAAGACCAATTATTAATTTATTCATTTAATTTTTTTTTTTTTTTTTTCTTTATTTGTTCTTCCAAATTTATTTCATCGCCTT
This sequence comes from Caerostris extrusa, assembly GCA_021605095.1. Taxonomy (NCBI): domain Eukaryota; kingdom Metazoa; phylum Arthropoda; class Arachnida; order Araneae; family Araneidae; genus Caerostris; species Caerostris extrusa. The sequence continues at coordinate 55,887 of BPLR01005362.1, read as the reverse complement.
CAAAGTAATCCTCCGGACACAATGCACTTATGCCCACTTTTTTTCCTATCTTCAATGCATGCCTAAAAGTCATCGACAGGGGGCCTTAAAAAGAACACGGCGATTCACGTTGAATCTCTTCAATCGACTCAAAACGGTGTCCCCCCCGAGTGGTCTTTTGAGTTGGGCAAAAATGGATTGTAAGTCAATAGAAAATACAAAATTGGATTGCAAGTCGATAGAAAATACAAAATTGGATTGCAAGTCGATAGAAAATACAAAAATTGGATTGCAAGTCGATAGAAAAATATACATCAGTGTAGAGCAATATTTAATTCGATTAACTTGAATTGATTCATCTGAATGACGATTCAAATATTGTGTGTATATAATATATATCACAATGAATAATGATGTATATTATATACACAATAAATAAAAAAAAAATTAAAAGTTTCTTTTTTTCCCTTGTCCTATTCAAATTACGTAATAATAAAATAGAGGTGGTCGATAAAAAGCGCAGAAATTCTTGAAGCAGTCGAAGGTCAAAGAAGTTTGGCGACCTCTGTTGTGCCTTAAGAATTGCATACAAATAAATAATTTTTCGAAAAAGAATTTATGTGCAGAACACGTAATTAATTACATTTTTTCTGAAGTAATGAAAAATTAGATATTTTATCGCTTTAATAAGATAGAGATAAAATTTAGAACTGATAAAAACGATTTTAAGGATGAGGAGGGGAAGAATCAACTTTAAAAGATAATGAGAAACATTTTGGTATGTTTTGATATGAAAAATAAATTTATTTTACAAATATAACTTATTTTCAATTTCACAATTAGCAGCGTATTTATTTTTTACGTCTTATTAATTAGGGATTAATTGATTTTAAAATAACTTTAACTTTTATTTTTAATAACCTTAAAACATCAATTAAGTTATTTTATTATTTTATCAGAAATATTTAATTAAAAATTGGTCTAGTAAAATTGCAATATCATTTATCAATACTACCAAACAGATAAAAAATCAAACTCAGACAAACCAGTTTAAATAAAAAAAATAAACAAAAATAGTAATCAATATCATCGAAGTTAACTCAAAAATTAAAATTAAAAAGCTTAATATATCCAGTTATATAATATAACGTATATAATAGTTACATATTATAATGCATATCTTTAATAGATTCAGTTTAATATATCCAGTATATAATCAAAAATATTTCGATTTAAGTAATAAAAAAATTTAATTCAAAAATAAAATTCAATTCAATTCTTTGACAATATTAAATCAAGTCCTTGAATAATTCAGATGTATATAAATATTTATAAAATTTTGAAGCAAACACGTTCAGTCTCTTAACTTTTTACTACTTTACGTATAATACAAATTCAAAAAATAATAAATAAAAACTTCTGCAAAAACAATTCAAAACTTACACTGTACATGCAGTTAGAAGGATAATACTGCATAAACCATGATGTAGGTCGTTGTCGTCATCGTCTGCTACTACATCTAACTTTTATTTTCTAGCAGGTATCTATTAGCAACCACTTTTGCAAAAAGATTTTCCATTCTTTTTTTGGACAATGGCCATTTATTTCGATTTGGAACAATTCACACACAGAATGTTCTGAAGAAAAAATGCTTCAGTACCATTTAAAGTTTAATTATTCCATTCATCAATTGATAGTTCGGATTTGACAGCGAAAAAAAAAAAAAGCTTATTTTAAAACTAATGCTTGCTTAAACTCTTTGTTCGTGTTCAATTTTATTTAAAGAATCGCATTACGAAACAATATAAAAAACAGAAAACGATTATTTTATGAAGCATGAGAGTTCTTGCATTAACATAAATAAATGTAGAATGTTCTATGTAGAATAGTTTAATGTTTAAAAGTAAAAGCGACTTTTTAAATTACAAGATCATATAATATATAATAAAATATTATGTGGTATTCTTTCAAAATTGTAATTGTGGCATCCATACATTTTTTTTTCAATGAAGGCTACTTCAATTATTTAATTTTACTGCATTGACATGCCAATGTGTTATCAATTTACTAAGGAAACAAAACACTATTCAATGAGCAAATGATTTTATCATAAGGAGTTTTTACATATTTTAAATAGCTGCCACCATTTGCGTATCACACGGGAGAAAATCAAAAAATTACCGCCAGGCAATCCTAAACAAAAGTTTTTCCAATTACGCTTTATACAGAAGTTTATAACATGTAGTTGTGATTTTTAAATGAGATTTTCAATTACCTCTTTGACAAATTTTAATAATTTCTTATACTTGTCAATAGTAATGGTAGAGGGGGAGGTATAAATGCCAAACAGATGCCACTATCTTCCATCCACTTTACTAGAAAATTAGTTAAAAACAGGGATACATATTTGTAACTGTAGCTTCAATTTGGCAATGTAGTTTTATTTTATTCAGTAATAAAGCATTTCCAAAACATCGATGATTTCATAAAAACAGAACTAGTTTAGAGATAGTTAATTGGCAGTATCAAATCTTAAATTAACTAACTGCCTGGCATTACAGTCCATGACGGACCAAGGCCTTCTGCCTACTGGCTGGCAGATTCCGAAACAGGAGATGTTTTCTTTTTGCTGGATAGGGTTGTTAGTCGTACGCTCTACAGTCATATTAGACTGGGACTTATGGTTTAAAGTGGATTCCGAACCATTACAACATCCTTGGCACTGCAGGACTCGAACCAGAAATATGTGACACCGAGCTCCAGTCATTCGACCATCAGACCCCTTAATACTACCAATATGTATGTTAAAAATATTTATTACAGATTGAATTTATATAAGAGAAAAAAATTTGAAATTCATAGCGTTGCACACTTTTTTTTTCAATAGAAACAACACAACCATTTTAAGGGCAAAAAAAAAAAATAATAATAATAATAAAATGTATAATAAAAACTTATGCATACAAATATTAAACTTAGCCATTAAATTCTATTTTGCTTTAAGAGCAAAGACCTTACATATTAACAATCCTTTTTGACAACGAACAGAAAACGTAATAGCGTTAAAAAATTATTTACATATTGAATAAAATTGAATTTTATTATTTTTTTTAAATATTAAAAAATACGTACGAACTTTTTTTTTAATTTTTCGAAAAATAACGCTATTTTCTTCGAAATTTGATGGAAATTTCTTAGTTGCACAAAGTTGGAAAAGTAATGAACAAAAATGGTTTTGATTTTGTATTTTTGTTGAAAAACTAGTTTCTTCCGTAGCCCGCATTAAATACAAAATTTTTTTGTTATTTTCTGTCATAACTACGAAGAATCCATAGAAATTCGCATTCGTAGAAATTGGAACGTTCGGATATTTCGCAGTTAACAAGGAAGGAACAAAATTCAAAATTATGTAGTATTCTGATGAAAAATGAAACCTACATTTCATACGAACGTTCTAATTTAAATCATAATAATGTATAATTAATTTTTATAACTGAAATAAATAGTGAATTTTACTGCAATAATTGAAAGTAATGATATTGGTTCCATCTGTGATTACCACTAGAAATAATCGTTTTCTATCACATACAATTTTCAAGATAAAAATGTGAATATCCACTCTAGCAAGATTTTTAATAATAAAATTTTAATTATTTAGTACTTCATTTCAAATATATACTTGAAAAGGTATTTATTATTGCAATATAAAATTTTTTGTTTTGTTTTTAATGTAACTGAATTACATTCATTACCTTACTTAGCGAAATTTTTCGTGTCCTTGGTCATTTTCAACGTTTTTTATTTGTTTATTTATTTGTATTTCTTTCATGAACTATTCTTATTGGTTTATTTTTTTAAATTTATTTCTCGTTGCCTTCTTATAAAATCGTCTGGAATTTTCTCCCCTCCCAGTTTTGAACGATAACTTGATGAACATAATTGATTGCCTGCGTGATTTATTGATACATTTTTAATTTTTGGTTTAAGAGTGGTGTTATGCTTTTGTTCTTATATTAAATTCTAAATTGTTTGGGTAACCTGTATATCGGTTCAGCCGATTAAATTTTTTTTTATTATTTTATGTAATTAAAAAATAATATTCTGAGGAGGGTTTCATGGAACAAAAATGTTCGAGAGCGTCTAATGTACAGCAAAAGTAAAAATGTTTTTTTAAAAATAACAAACATTATTCTCTTATTTTCGTATTACAACTTCAAAATTAAGCTAGCATCAAATGAAATTAAATCGTAGGCTGCATTGCTCTTCCTTTTTTTTTTTTTCCCAATCGGCGATCTCGCGGAAGGGGAAGTCCCCTTTTTTTTTTTTTTTTTTTTCATTATTATTATCGTAACTACAATGCTAAAAAAAAAAAAATTCCGTTGCTCATAGATTGTATAATTGATATTCCTGCTTTTGTACAATTATGGATAAACAATTTATAAATAATTCAACCATTCACTTATTTTTATAAATAAAGGCTTCTATATTCTAACTTATTACTTTTCTATTTAGTATCTTGGTCTCCTTTAACATTAAAAAGTCTAACAGTGGAAAAATGGATATCTTTTAAGAAATTTCTGAAAATAACTTGTTAATATTTGAGTTACAAATGTAAAAACGATTGGAAAAAGCATTGATATGTTGAGCATAACAAAATGAATATTTAAAAATCTACATCAATTAATTATTTTGAATAGCTCTAGATAAATTCAACATGCAATTTGAAGCATGAAAAACTAAATCCAGAAAAGACTGGCTTCAAGCATTCACAGCATTTTAATCAATTAGAATTGAATTTAATGTATTTACAAAATCTAGAAATATTATCCCCACTAATACCTATCTTCATGTGATAAAAGTAACTTAATTAAATAGAATTCATTCTGATAACTAAATTTGTATATATATATATATATGTATATAAAAATGTAAAATAATACATAAAAACTAGAAATAAAATAGTAAAAAAAAGCACATCAATATGCATAATATTTTGATTTGAAAATTACATTGATTTTATTTACATTTATTAATAATTATTTAATCTTATCTAGTCAATGTATTTTAAATAAATATACAGTTTTTAAACATGTAAGCATCCCATAGTTAAGAAGCACAATTTCAAATAAAATAAAAATACTCAAATGCCAATCAAAACCATGATAATCTACAAAGATGTAAACCAGTGATTCCCTAACTTTTGAATGTCAAAACCTTTGCTGAATTAATATTTGTCCAAAGTGCTCATTGTCAAATTCTATCTAATACATCTTGCAAAACAGCATGACACTTCCATTTTTTTTAATTGCAAGGTTAAGTAAGAATAAAGAAAACATATTTAATGCTGAATTTAATTTATTAAAAAGATTGCCTGTGACAGAGTTAAAAATGGAAATAAAATTTTAATATATTTCTTAGAGCTCACGAGTATCAAAAACCACAACACACATATTGGGAACCACTGATAAAAACACCAAAATAATGCTTTAGAAATATAAAAAAGTCAATTGAAAGGACCAACATGTAACATTACATTAGAAACTTATCTGGATAATTTAACCCTGCAATTAATGAATAAATTAAATAAAAACCACACATTATGAAACATAAGTCTCATATTATTTTGAATATATTGAGAGGCCAAGTAAAGGTATGATTCATTATACCATGACATGTCTGTCCCCTAAGATACAAAAATGTAAAATTCCATCATAATAAACACAACCCTTGTAAATTCTGCTTGTAAAATACAAAACCATTTGAGCAAATTAGAATGAAAGCAGAATAGATATCCAAATGGTTATACTATAAATATTGAATTTTTCAATATAAGTAACATTGATAAAACTTGAAAATTTTAAGTTTTCAAGTCAAAATAAATTTGAATTGTTTTTAGCATTATCTAATATAATGGGGAAAAACACATTAAAAATTGATTAACTATATTTATTTCTTTGATTAAGAACTCACCTTTTTTTTTTTTTTTTTTTTTATGAATGAAAGTTGAAAATTAATCATAACATAATCTAAATATATACACAATGCAAATAGTGTAAACATTTTTTTTCAAAATTAATCTCTTAGAAATATTATATATTAGCTATAATATTCAACTAAAATTATTATATAATAAAAAATTCTGCAAAAAAAAAAAAAGGTGGATAAAAATAAATGAAAAAAAAAAATACATTTTGAGTACATCACAGAATTCTACTAAAAAATAATCTCACATGCTTAAAAAGATTTAAAGAAAAATATGTAAGGATGATCAAATTGTAAAAAATAAGAGTTGAACATGAATGTCTTACTTAAACTTAAGTCCTAAATGGTCACTAAACAAATAAAATATAATCAATAATGTTTCTATCAATAAATTTAAAAATAAAATAAAATAAATAAAAGTATTCCTATGAGCAATAATGCAATAACTCGACATATATTTGAAATCAGTAATGTTGAAAGTTAGAAGAGAATGTCACATTGTGTAATCAATTTGATACACCAATTAGAAAACATTTTTATTGATAGAACTCAAAATTATTTTCCAACACCAGAAAAAGTATTATATCAGAAAATTATCTCGCAAGCAATCCTATAATTTTTTTTAAAAATAATAAAAATACTTAAAAACAATATCTGCAGAAATATCAACATTATCAGAAAGCTCTAAACAAGAATTGAAATAAATTCTAGAAAATTTAATCCACAACATAATGCCATGAAATTCTAAATTCACAACAAAATCACGAAAAAAATGCATGAAATAAGAATGGATGAGATTCAATTTTTTATCTGGAAAAAATTGCAATATTACAAGATACGAGAATATTGAAAACTAGATCAATACTATTACAGTATAGCAATGCCTGGTTGGATGAATTTCTTATTGAAAAAGAATTAAAGCAACAGGAAATACAATTAAGGAGAAAAATTTCTGGTTCTTAATTCATAAACTAAGATAATTTTTAAATCTTAGTATCATTATTAATACAGCATTTTTATAAGAAATATGTTGCTTTTCTTGATCAGATATACTACCACAAAATTTACATCTTATCGCAATTTCAATCTAAGTCAATTAAGTACTTAAACCTTCTTATTTCTATATACTTTACCATACTTACAGAAAATCATGCCTTATTCACACCATTCTACATAAATAATATTACTGTCAAGAAACTTTTTCATTTTAATCTAACAAAATTTATCAAAAAAAAAAAAAAAATTTTTCAATAGAAGAAACTAATGAAAAAATAATAAAATCAGAGGTAAGTTGTTCACATTATGATAACTATAGTTTTTTTTTTTTTTGTAATTGAGAATTATATGAAACAGAAAACTTTATAAAAATATGAAGAGAAAAACACTTTCTGCTAAAAAAAATTTCATGAATATAGCTTTTTTTTTTTTTAGAGAAAGTAAATTAAAAATGCAAGATGTATCATCATAAGAAAACCTTGCCATTTTCTAAGCAACATAAAATTTAAAAAAAACATTTTTTTAAATTTATTTGAAAAATTTATTATTTATAAAGTACTGCAGTGGCAGTAGGATATTAAAAAGTATACAGTGAGATAATTAAAAATCAATCATCATTGTAAAAAAATTTTAATGAAATTTATAAATTAAAAACCTTACTAAATTATTTTTATTAAATTATATTTTTAAAATATTTGATTACTTTTAATATAAATTTAAAAAAAAACATAATTTTAAGCATATAAATCTTTACTTTAAAGATTGAAGTTTTTCAATGATGAGAAATTTATTCAAGCAAATAAAACATTATTTCACCTTTATAATTACTTATTTATTATTTAACTATATATATATATATTCTTTTTTATTTGCTCTAATACAATCAGTAGAAAGCAAACAGTTGTAAAATGATGCAAGTTATTAAAAGATTTCCGAAAACGAAAACTATTTAAAACTTATATAAAATCCCCTCCCCTCGAAAAATGCAAAAAATTATAATAATGATGATGATAAATAAGTAAATAAATTATGTTAATCGTTTATCTCACATATTAATAACAAATTCAGTTTAAAACTGGATAAGTAAAACGAAAACGTAACTGGTTAATAAGAATTATTTCTAATGAATTACAAAAAGCACCATAAAAGTCACAGACGCAAAGAAGATAACATGACAGTTTAAACGAAATGCATAAGTTTTCAAGGAAAGTGTTAATTAATTGAAAGTTTGGACTTTCCGGTCATCTATGAATGTATTCACATGTGTCAACAGTAATAAACTTTCTAAAAGGTTAACGACTTACCTGTACAAACTATGATGCTTGCCAACGAATATGACATAACATAAAATGTAAACAAAATCAGTTTATTGATTTTCCAGCCGTAACCGTAACTATAATAGTTCCATCGTCAATCGAATTAGAAAACACTGAAACCATGAATACATCTCTGTAACGTAAACAACTAACTTTACTTTCAAATGAAATCTAACCGAGCCGCCATACTTCACTCGGTTGGTTGGTTGCAGCATGCGCGAAAGCATCGGACAGGGTGTTCCGTTCAAAACTTCCGAAAGGGACGACATATATAAAAAATTATGTTTCAATATAGATACAGTCTAGTAAAGATCTGAGCGTTTATTTTAAATATTTTTAAAAATCCATTTTCATACAATTCACAATAGATTTGAACACAAAATTGTACTAGATTTTTTATTAATCTTTTTTTTTTTAAAAGACAGGTGAAAATGGAAAAAAAAGTAAAATAAAACTCTTTTGATACATACATTGAAGTGAATGAAAATGAATATGAAAAAGAAGTATTTAAAAAAAAAAAATTTCATTTCAATTCTTCGAACACAATTTGTTTAAAAATAATTGTATTTGTTATCTTACAAGATTTGAAAAAGAGCAATGTCAAAAAATACAGAAAAATATTTTTTTTTTTTTTTTTTATACACACTTACATACATTAACACTTTAAATAATTTTTATAACCTACTTCACTAAAATCTTTCGAATTTTTTTATCTATCTGATTTAATTTTTTTTTTTTTTTTTTTTTTTTTTAAATATTTCTTTTTTTATAAAACTTTAATTAAAAAATTTTAAAACATAAAGTAATCAATATTCTATCAAATTATTTATTTAAAAGAAAGAAACATTATGACAAAAATGGGAGAAAAGAAAATAATAGTCTTTCTGCTTATTTGCATAGATTCATAACTATTATCTCTATTCTTGTATTAATATTTTGCGTTTCGCTTCTTTTAAAATCTGAGATGTTTGAAATTTCTTTTAAGTAAATATTTATATTCGATATCTCTATGCCGGTGAATCCCAGTTAGTGGAGGAAAAAAGAAAAAAGCAAATTCAATCACGATACCGTTAACAATCCGTAATCGTGAAGTCGCTTTCACAGTTATTAAGAAAAATATTTACACATCGATAACGACGTTATAAACGGATGATTAAACCTTGCAAGGCCTCATTCTTTTTTAAAAGACATTGCTTTAAAGCAGGGAACTGAGAATTTTTGGACCACATATAATGCTATTTTACGTCTAAGTCAGGCATATCAAGATTTAACGCACTATACTAACTATACTATATTATTTTAAATCACTACATTAACTATATTATATTATTCTGGAGGACTATATTATATTATTCTAGATAACTATACTATATTATTCTAGTGCACTATACTAACTGTAATCATTATTGTTTTGGAGCACTATTCTAATTATACTACATTATTCTAAATAACTATATTATACTGTATTACTCTAGACCACTATACTAACTTTACTGTACTTGCATACTTGTTTTTTAAAAGACATTGCTTTAAAGCAGGGACCACATATAATGTTCTTACGTCTAAGTCAAGTGTATCAAGATTTAGCGCACTACACTAACTATATTATATTATTCTGGAGCACTATACTAGCTTTACTGTATTATTTTGGAGCACTGTACTAACTATATTATTCTAGATACCTATACTATCTATACATTATTCTAGAGCACTATACTAACTATATTACATTATTCTGGAGCACTATATAAACTATACTATATTACACTAGAATATACTAAGTGTACCATATTATTCTAGATAGTTATACTAACATATCGTATATAAAAATGTAACTAAGATTTTCATTAAAATTTAGTTAGTAATCCACGTATAGTATTCGCTCAGCATGCACCGAAAGAAAAGCACATTTTTTATAACTTCGCTATAATACATCTGTTATTTTACGAATAACAAGATTAATATTGAAATAAGAATTTCTGCAAATGATATGACAATTAAATGAAAAAAAAATTATGTATATTTTTTACTATTTTTTTTATTGTGTACATCAGTGAGCCTTGTAAGGCATAGGGTTCACAGACAAGCGATCTGGCATAGGGCTTCACAGACAAGCGATCTATCATAGAGCTCACAGACAAACGATCTGGCATAGGGCTCACAGCAATAAAGGACATAGGGCTGACAATCCCTCTGGCATAGGGCTCACAGTAATAAAGGGCACAGGGCTGACAAACGATAAAGGGCATAGCGCTCACAGAAAAGCGATCTGGCATTTGCTTACTATCTTGTGTTATAAAAAGGTAAAGTAAAGTAATTTATTTTGAAAGATTTTCATATTTTGATAGGGAAAAAAACAGGGAACATGATTCAACTTTAGTTTAATAAAAAAAGGTAAATATTTAAATATTTAAAAATATATTTTATTCGATTTTTCCCCTCTTCCGAATTAGATCAGAAACTTCATCAATAACACGATAGCTTAGATGAAAGATACTTAACTATGTAATTATTTTTTCTATGTTATTTATTGCTAAAAAGATGTCGCATTTTAATATTGCTCTAAAGTTTATGTGGCTGTTTAATAATAATATTAAAATGTGGAAGCCAGTTTGGATCAGTTTATGAACAAGCATAACAGGTGGGCTGAAAATTTCGTAGGCTGACACATAGATGGCGCTACTAGTAATAAATCCATATGATTTTTAGTTAGCCCTAACCTTCAAAAGACACGTATATAAATTTGGCAGCTGTTGCACTATTAGTATGTGAGTTATAGCCTTTTAGTGAAGCAATTTTTGTTAGTTTGAAAAAATGGATAAAAAGGAATTTCGTGTGTTGATAAGGCATTGCTTTTGGCGAAAAAAATACTATTAAAGCCAAGGCTTGGCTTGATAAACACTATTCGGACTTTGCACCAGGAAAATCAACCGTGGAGAAGTGGTTTGCTAAATTTAAACGAGGCGAAATGAGCACCGAGGACGATGCACGCTATGAACGCCCCGAAGAGGCTGTTACCGACGAAAACATCAAAAAGTCCCCAAAATAATTTCTGATAACCGTGTAGTGAAGTTGATTGAGATAGCTGAGACCCTAAAGATATCAAAGGAACGTGTTGGACATATCGTGAATGAATATTTGGATATGCGAAAGTTCTGTTCAAAGTGGGTGCCGCGCGAGCTCACAATCGGCCAAACACAACAATGAATTGATGATTCTAAGCAGTGTTTGGAGCTGTTCAATCGTAATCGTACCCGAATTTTTGCGTCGATATGTGACAATGGATGAACCATCATTTCACACCGGAATCAATCGACAGTCAGCCGAGTGGACTGCACGTGATGAACACGAAAAATGCTATAACTTCACTAAAAATGCTATAACTCACATACTAATAGTGCAACAGCTGTCAAATTTACCTGTAAGTCAACCTGTTATTTAGGCACGAAAATATATAATCGGTAAATAAACTACTACAAAACCAAACCAAAATTATGCAAACTTATTCAATTATGATGAATGAGTTCCGTGATTTGGAGACCCCTGTTTTACGGCAGATGTACAGATTTATTTCGATCAAAGTCAGCATAAATTCATTTTCACTTAAGGGGCAATCACCAATGGTTGCTATGAGGAACTTTGGAATACAGGCTGATAGCTTAAGCATCGGATTAAATATATCGAAAACATTTACATCAAAATTATTTTGCTGTTATTTCACTATAATCTTTAAATTGAAAAAGATTAGCATAGATTAATTATTTTTTTTCGTTCCAGTTATAAAATGTATTTTTATTTTTTTAACACGGTGTAGTTTTATTTCATTCTGCATTTAGTTTCGAATTTTGAGTTTTGTTTGATATCGAATATCGTTTCAAGAGAGCTTGACTTTTTTTAATAAACTTCCTGTAATTAACTTCCGTTTTTTAATAAATTTTTAGAATATACTTACTGAATTTTAGATATTAAATTGACTTTTCGTTTCTTTAATCAATTTGATGAGGGGAAAAAAAGGATTTAATAAAGAAATTTCTCGATTCAGTTCATATGCTTGTGTAACTGATAAGCTTCGATTTTAAAATAGTAAAATAATTATCATCTTCCTCCCAAAACAAATGCATGATGTCACTGATATGAAATAATGATAATGAATCACTGTTTTAAAATATATTTGCCTAAAATATACAGATATGGCTGCACTAATGTATAATAATAGAATGTATAGATAATCACTTTGATCCTATTCACTTTGTATATATTTTTGCATTCACTTTGTATAGTTTTTGTGAATTCTTACGGCAACACTGGTTCATTGGCTATTAATAAACATGACAATTATGTACCATATATAATCCATTTTATTTATAGTTATTAAATAAAAGAATTCGAAAGAAAAAATAAATCTATATCAAACAATACAGAAAACTGCAAGAAAAAAATTTTAAAAAGGATGTACAATTTATTTTGTTCAGAATATTTTGAAGAATTCTTTGTAGATTAATATAAATATTTTCTTGGTCAATAAAATATACACATTATTACATTTATAAAAACAAAAATCGAATATTGACGGACTCATTTATTTCTAAAATTTTTATATTTCTGGATAATATATAGTGTACCCGTGCTTCCTCCTACGCCTTGCAAGAACACCCCTTGTGGCGTTCGGGCGAAATGGTTAGTAGGCCTCGAGACTCGCACCCGAGAGGAAGTACAGCGCAACCTACGCAGCCGCTGAGAAACGTTTAATTTGCAATCTCTCAGCCCGAGAGAAAATATATTTAACGCAACCCTGCGTAACAGTTGGCCTACAGACCCTCACTCGGAGAGGAAGTATCTTTCGCGTATCCAGTGCGTACCTGGGTATCTTTATTTTCGGTTTAAAAGTTGAATCCTTCCAAGAATCTATAATTTTATGCATTTAAATGTATAAATATAGTATGTGTGTGGTGTTTGTGTATGTGTAAGCTGTGTGTCTCAAGTCTGTTCCTAACCACACCCAGTTAAAATCCAGAGTTGCTCCAACTTACAACACGATCATTTATTTTTTTCGAGCGGAGTATCTGCTTGAAAAAAAAAATACCAGTATATATATTGAAATAGTGCAACTTTAAAATCTATGTTGAAATTGCTATGACTTCGCAGCATAAATTAAAATAAATCCAGGCAAAAACGAAAAAAAATATTTTTTTAATTTAACTACTTTAAAAATATTTAATTTTAAATAAAAATTCATAACATGTTGAAGTTCTTCTAAGTTGGTGGATAAACAATTTTCTTAAAATGTTTATATTTTTTCAGATTCTATTATTTTAACATGAAGAAAGCTATTATGTATTTTTAATAAAATATTTCTAAAATCTTGTTTATAAAATGATATCAGTTGTATTTATCTTGAAATCATTATGGCAAAAAAATTATGTAGAATTAGTTGTTATATGTACAAAACACACGAATTATATTTTTAATGATATATTGTTTTACTTTTCTTACCAACTCAACGAAATATAGCAGGAAAAATTTACTACTATTTATTTCCTTTGCGATTGCATACAATATACAAAGTCAGCAAATGTGTTTAATGATAAGAAAAATAAATCACTAGTTTTACGTTTTTGATACAGTAAACAAATTTTATCAGTTAAAAAAAAAGAAAAAAAAACTCTTGTAGTTCGCCAAAAATTCAATTATATTTTCAGATTTGCTAATAATGTAAACAAGTACATTAAACCCAAGATATCGTTTGTGTAATAAATAATAAGAAGTAGCTGAATATTTTCTGTTGGGAAAAAATAAATAATTCTTAATTCATTAGCATCTTCCACTTCTTTTCCCACGCAGATAAAAATAAACACAAAAAGTTGAGATAAGACAAATATAAATGATAAAATTATTTTTTAATCAAAATTATTTTTGATCTAAAATAGAGATGCATAGATTGTAGACTATCTTATCATATATTTTACTTCAAGAATACAATTCTAATTTTCTTTCTTTTTTTTTTTTTTTTTTTTTTTTAAGATTTTCTGATTTTGATGCAGGGAACATGATTTCTTAGTTTAGTAAAAAAGTAAATATTTAATCTTTTAGAAAATATTTTATTCATTTTTATTACAGACTGAAACACAAATCCCTTATTAATAGACTGTCAGTTTGTATACAAGTCATCACTATGTACGTAATTTTTAATATTCTATCTTATTTATTATCAGACTACCCACGCTAAATTCGTTTTGGCATTTAATTCCCCTAACTAAGCAATTTCGCGTTTTTCTTTCTTTTTAAACATTTTTTTCTTATTTATGTCTCTTTTTTCAATTCCTTCTTTAGCTCACACTCTCCCTATATATATCTTGTTCAAATTTTCAATCGCTCAAAAATACTTTTTTTATTTTTTCAAATACATTTTTTAACTTGTAGTGGATGACACTGGATGTTAATATCGTTTTTTCAAATATTAATTCAGTAATTAAATTTAATTCATTAATTTTAGTTTTTTTTTTTTACATTTAAGTTGCATATATCTACCAATAGATGGCGCCAGATAAACTTAAAAGATGAATGAAAATTATTTATAAAGGACTTTCTGCAATAGAGTGAAAAAAAGTACGAATTGACTTTAAAAATTTTTTTTTTTTTATATTACTTGTTTATTATTTTATTATTATTATTTTTTTTTTGTTGTTGTTAAACTATTATTGTTTCCTAATTCATAAAATTAAATGCTGGTTCTGATGATTTTTTATATTTTAATTTGAATAATATTCCACTGTAAGATATTCAAACATAAATAGTTATTTTTACTTATCATAAATATAAATATTAGAATAAATTTATATTTTAAAGATTAAAATGTTATGAACCATCTTAAATTATGGGTTTGACAAAAAAAAAAAAATAATTTTAGTTTTAATAGCAGAACAGCCAATAAGTTAAAAAAGAAAACTCGAAAACTCTTTAAGTGTTCCTAAAGATGATAAAATAAAATGTGTATACATATACACTGCTACATTGCTTTAAGTCCTACAATTTGTAAATTAGTAGAATTCTTGTACTATTCGTGTAGAATTCGTATAGTACTAGTTTGACGTAGCAGAATTCGTGTAGTTACGTCAGAATACGTGCAAGTACTTTCGTCAGAATTCGTAGGTGACTGTAATGAATTCCAATGATGGAATGACGAGTTTCTCTCCAAATTCTTCTGTTCTGATACACAACAAGCAGCCCTAGTCTAAAAACGTACGTAAAAACTGATGAATCATTATTATGGAAAATGTATCATCTTCTTGTAATTACTAATGAGATATCAGAGAACTTTCCTTTTAAAATGAAGATTACCTGACTATTTTTAAAAAAAAAAAATCACTGGAGTTTTGACAAACCTAACATTCAATTTCAATAAATGCTTTAAAAGTGTCATTTTAAATTAATATCTATTAAATTAATGATTCACTCAATTAATGATTCATTAATTTAATCTGATGATGATCTACCTTGTCATATGTTCATTGCACTTTAAAAGTTATGTTGTAAAAAGACTTTTAAGTATTTTTAAAAGATTAATAAATAGTCTCTTTTTAAAAGACTTTAAAAAAAAAAAATTTAAAGTTTTCCTACTTTTTTTCACTATGTTGCAGAAAGTTCTTTATAAACAATTTTCATTCATTTTTTAAGTTTATTTGGCGCCTTCTATTATTAGGATATGCAACTTAAATCTAAAAAAAAACTAAAAATTAATTAATTAAATTTAATTAATATTCATTCATTAATTAAATTTGTATTATAAAACTGTATTAATATCCAGTGTCATGTTCAAAAAAATTTATTCAGTTTGAATAAAAGTTTTTTATGAACGATTGAAAATGTGAACAAGATATATTTAATGCAATGTGAGCCTAATAGAACGAATTGAAAAAGTGTAACCGTGCTTCCTCCAACGCATTGTACAACGCCGCCTGTGGCCTCTAGGAGAAATGGTCAGTGTCTCAAGACTCTCATTCGTGAGAAAATATAGCGCAGCTACTCGTTTTTGGAGAAACGTTTAGTTTATGCTGTTTCATTCCATTAATCTATATTTAGCGCACCTGTCTTACCTGAGTATCGGATTTTCGTTTGAAGTGGAATCCTTCTACGAATTTGAATTATCTGTCTTCAAATGTGTTAACGTTGTAATCAACGTGGTGTTTTATTGTATGTGTGTGGTGTTTGTGCGTTCTCCAATCTGTGCCTCAAGTATCTCAATCCCACCACACCCAGTTACGATCTGGTCTGCCCAACCAGTACACAACAAAAGTAAACTAATTTCAGAAAAATATTTTATGCAATATTTTTTAATTTATGGCAAACAAAATTTTTAACTATCTTGTGTAAAAGGCCCATATCTATGCTATTTTTTAAAATCAAATTCTTCCTTAAAATGATAATGTCAATTTTGGCTATTCAGTCATTAAACAGTAGCAAAGTTTACTTAATGAATTAATTATGTTTTATGTAAAATTGTTTAAAAAAATTTTCCATTTAAATGTGGTTGTTGCTTATTAAATCAATGAAATATGCAAACCAATTCAGGCAGCGAGAAATAAATAACCATCAGACTAACCACTTTTGCTTTTGAAGGTAAATTAAAAATCGAAAATATTAAAACACGTATTAAATCAATCTGATGTCTCGTATAAAATTCACTTATTTACTTTTTATTAAATTATATTATTTATTTTTCATTATATTTTTTTATATTTATATATATAAAATGAAATAAAAATATAACTGTCAGATAATATAAGTTTTTTATTATTTTTTTTTTGTTTAAAAAAAAAAAAGAAAGAAAAGAAAATCAAAGAACATTTGATTCAAACATATCTCTTCGACTACACTACAGCTAAAAGTAATGCTAAAAGCAGGTGTTTTTAATAAAAACAAAACGAGGATGTGGCAGCTCATTATGTTTTTATTAACAAGAATGATTTACACTCGGAAGAGGGGATATGGTTCAACAACTTTGAACAGATCGGTTGCATTTCCAGATGGCATGGGTAACAAAAAGCGGGAAAACGTTCTCCTGTCTACATACCTTTCTTTTTTTAATGAATTAATATAGCTACTTTTTCTGTGTATTAATATAATATCGCTACATTTTATACTACTGCATTAATATCGCTACATTTTCACAAGTTGTTATTTTGACATTTCTGAGATACGACTAATACCATGTGTAAAATTTTAAAAAAATTCTGTAATGTGGAGTATAATGTAGATCTACCTGCTCGTGGTGCACTCCGGGCGACGTCTGATACGACAAAATGATCTACAAATAAGGCTTCGGTCTGGCTCTCAGTATGAGTTTCTCAGAGTTCTGTAGTGGGAAGCAGGTGTATTGTCCCAAAACAAAAGAGGATAATTAGAAAGACCCTTAGGTGCTGCGTCTTTGAGAATGCTGACGCTAGAAACGCTCACAAGCCCTGCTAAGATCCTATTCATGATATCCCTGAATGCCCTAGAGCAGGGGTCTCCAAACTTTTTCAGCCTTAGGGCCATACTGTTTACTCCAGTAAGTACCAAGGGCCAAAACCGTTTTAATTTTTCTGCCATTATCTATAATTTCTGGACCAGTCACCGAGTACGTACTCTGAGCGAGCAGGTTTATGTTTGATTCAGGATATATGCATTCCAAACATCGATATACATACATATGCGATACTCTTTACCCCAACACAACTACCGAGGGTAACCGTGGGATGTTCACTAGTTTATAATGTTAGTGGAATTCATTTCAATTATTTGTTAGTTGTTATGCTTAAAGTTAAATTTTCCGCGTATTGTGCTTGTCATTAAGCTTTACCTAGCAAGTAAATAAAACCGAGTTTGACATTCTGTGTTTAAAAAAATAATAATAAGCTATTCGCCGTCGCGGGCCGGATGGATGACACTGGCGGGCCGGATTTGGCCCGCGGGCCGTAGTTTGGAGACCCCTGCAATAGAGAAAATCGGCGATGTTGCTACGGGTTTTCTGTGGTCACCATAGTATGCGCAAGCACAAGTCTTTGCTAAGCAATTGTCTGAGCCTACAAGCACCTTCACAGAATTAAATTGACTCCTGACCCCCTTCTGTGTGATAACCAGGAAGAAATGGAGATGTATCGCCTTACTTCCTGTTCTGCACTGCCTCCTGTTTCCTCATGGAAATGTAGTTGAATTGCTAGTACTACTACACAACACCACATCACTGTGCATAGAGCTGAGTTCCCCCTTTACAGTTTGGGAATGATGTGGGTGAGAAGTCTGATTGGGCTATGTGACGCTCTATGGTCCTATGAGGAATGGACGGGAAACTATGGGACGGGACCTGTGGCTTAAAATGGATTCCGAACCATTACAAACATTCATAGCACCGCCGGGTTCGAACCTGAAACCTGTGGTACCGAGAGCGAGCGGGATTGCCAGACTTAAATGGATGGATTAACCGATATCATTTGTTTCTATTTTGTTCTTTGTATTTATGATATCTGTTGTCCTGTAAACTTGTCATTAGTAATAGAAAAAAAAAAAAAATCTATATAACGTAAAAAGATCAATTCAATATATATTAAGTCTTTCTATGGCAAAAAAATATTTGCCGATGAGACTTTTGCATTCTCTGCTTTAAGTGCTGGCGCCACAAAAGACACTTTTATAATAATGATTAAAAATATATTTTATATAGATTAGCACAAAGAACAAGATGCTTTGAATGAGAACCTACATAGCTCATTTTAGGTTTCAAAATTTCATCACTTGGATTGGAAAATTTTATTGTTTTTTTTTTTTTTCCTCAAAGGATATTTATTTAAAACACAATGGGGGAATTCCGCCGTAAATTGTTAAATACGAGTTAAACATAACAAAATAAAACGAAGATTTTTGTATTAAGCGAACATTTAAAATTGAAAAACCAGAAAAAAAATGTTTGAAAACTCATTTGATTTAACATATATAATAATTTCTGTATGACGACAAAGACATATTTTTATATAATGAGGACGTCTAATATATCAGCTAAATCTAAATCAAATTTCAAAATGTAAATAAAATACGTACCTAAATATCTCAATATAAAACAATTTGGACATCATGTTGGGTAACTCTGGCTTACAATGTACGAAAATACATTTTATTCTCTTCACCCACACTTGATATATTTCCTTCTTTATTTGAATTTGAAAATATTATAAATAATTCAAAATTAGAATGAAGGATTTCTACACTCTCGCATTTGACATTTAAAAAAAAAAAAAACCATATGTAGATGATAAATTGGAAGAACATTACATTCAGCTCATGGTTCTAATCTTTTCTGAATTCACTTCAGATCACTCCAAAACATTAATTACAAGAAATTCTTTAATAAATATCTTTGAGATAAGCTACAAATTTGGCCGCAAGGCAAATACGTATAATTTCTTGAGTTTGGAACTTTTGACCTCTGCCGCAGATAAACGATTATCGAAGATTAACGATAAAACGATTATCAATAGTCGACAATAGTAATATCGATAGTCGGACTATTTGGTGAAAATATTTTCCATGCGAGACTCAAATATGGAGAAATTAGAAAGTCTTTAAAAAAATAGCCAAGCTTTGCTAAACCTATAGTTTTGCGGAATTAAGTTGAACCCAAAGCACCTGATTATAAAAGTCGGATTCATTCATATAGTTAAACAATATTGTTAAGTTGTTATGGTAACTTCTTAGTAAAAATATTCATGTTTTTTTTTTCTTCTGAAAATATTTTATGTGAATTAGCAAATATAAGTTTAAAAATTTCAATACAAATTTTCTATATTATTAGAATTTACGATTTAAAGAAAAATTGTTCTTTGAATGAAAACCAAACTGAAATGAAGATGAAAATTATGCAAATTGATCATTTAAAAATATAATTATTTTTAAATAATTAAATAATTATATAATTATTGTATTATTTTTAAATTTTATACGATTTAGTATTTTAACGCAAATCGTAAAGGATTAATTCCATAAAATATAATCCTGCTAATATGAAGTATTTTAAAACTGAAAAATAATTAAAATGTTCTTTTTGTAATTATGTATAAAAAAGAATTTTAAAAATATACGAACAAAAAGTTTTTAGAAAAGAACTTCTAAAAAAAATGAATTCCATATTTAAACACTTTGAGAGATTGCAATTGCCTTTACATAGCATCTAAATTTGTTGTAATTTTATTATAAATAAATTATAATTTGTCTATATATTTATTCAAAATGTTCGAAGGTTAATAAAAATAATTCATTAATAAAAAGAGGAGAATTGTGGGGCTGATATGTATATTTTACTGCCATCAATTTAAAAAACGATTCTATTCTGATAAATTCTATTCTATTCTGATAATTTCTATTCTATTCTGATAAGAAATCTTACAACGTCAATTGGATTACCAAGATGCAGTTTCTCCACTATGTGGACAATTACCATGAAATTCTCCCAAAAAGATTAATTTTTTTCTTGTGTATTGTAGCAAACTTTTTGTGGCGTCGTACTCCAGGTAAAGTTACATTTGCTACAATTCCACTAATGGCGATTATTGTATCTAATAGCGAATAACAAGTGTCCGATGTTCGCGGGAAAAAAATCCATATTTATTTTTTAAAACATCAATTACTTTTTTTACAAATAAATTTCACTATTCTTTTTTTTTCCATCCAAATGTCTCGAATACTTTTCTTAAGTATCGAACATTCCTTGAAATTTATTTAGAATAGTTCGATTTCTAAATTTATCTCTTCTTTTTTTTTTTTTCTTATTTAAAATTAATTTTTATTTATTATTTTATTAAAGAGTTTTTAAAATTTTGAGTTAATGCAAATTTAATAATAATTAATACTACTATGAGGTTTTTAATCACAATTTGTATTATAAAACATTCTTTTTTCCAATTACAGCGATTGATTACAATTCATTACGATAATATTCCTATTCTTCGAATACTTACAAGTCCTTTTAAAAATACAAAAGAAATAATTTGTACTTATATTAAGTTATCTTTTCTTTGCAGTTTTTTTTTATAAAATTACAAATACTTCATTTATTTAAATGATTTTTTTTTTTTTAGTATTAAATTGTGTTTATTCATTTTTAATCCCTTTTTTGTGCATATGGCAACGCGAAAAACAATTAACATGCAATTCAAAAGAAGAATTCTTAAAGAAATATTTTGTTTTACGGAATAATAATATTAATTTTTCTTCTTAAAATATGAAACACACAAAAAAAGAATATAACAATCCGAATTTTAAAATAGATGATTGTATGCTAAACTTGCTAAAGGCTAAATCTTCTATTAATGGCGATTATAGTATACTAAACTTTCATTTTAAATAACTGATTACCTGAAGATTAAAAATATATCTACCACATGTAAAGGCTTAACAGAAGAAGAAATTCATTTGCATTTGTTTGAGTTGCCAATTATAACTTCCATTATTATAAATACCGTAATAAAAAGAAAAAGAAAATCATTCAAATTTATCTTTCCACAATTCTTTCTTGAACGATAGATCTAATTTTTCATCTTTTAAAACTGAAGATAACTGTTATCTGCTGGAATTCAGACGAATTTTTTCAAGCCATTACTTTTCCTTATTGAAACGACGACCTTTCCAACTTTTTTTAGAATTGTATAACAACATCAATCTTCTTTCGGCTTAATCTTCAGGATGCAGGAAATGAGCAATTTAAGCGGAAGCAGCTTCTTTTGTTGACAGAATTCTGGATTGAACGAATGTTCTTTTTCTTGGTAAATATTAAGTAAATTGGTAATATTGGTAAATACGAATTTATAACATGGTAAAGGATAAGTTGAGAACATGCAATATGACAAAGGATAATTTGAAAATATGCAACATGATAATGGATAAAATGAAGAAATGTTTTTACGTCACTTTATTAAAGTGCATTACTGATCATTGAAGTTGTTATATGATAATTAAATTGCTAAAAATTATATAAATAAATTATATGATAGCATTAAATTGCTAAAATATAAATTTGGCACAAAATGAATAGTAATATTTTTGAGAACGCATGTGAGTATTTTTGCAGTAATAACACAAAGGTATGATATATTGCAAAAACTCTTTGCATCACTTAATTAAGTGCAATGTTGCTCAATGAAGTTACAACATGATAACGGATAAGTTGAGAACATGCAATATGACAAAGGATAATTTGAAAATATGCAACATGATAATGCATAAAATGAAGAAATGTTTTTTACATCACTTTATTAAGTGATCATTGAAGTTCTAATATGATAATTAAATTGCTAAAATATAAATTGGGCACAAAATGAATAGTAATATTTTGAGAACGCATGGAATATTTTGCAGTAATAACACAAAGGTATGATATATTGAAAACTCTTTTGCATCACTTGATTAAGTGCACTGCTGGTCACTGAAGTTGCAAACATGGTGACGGATTAATTGAGAACATGCAAAATGATAATGCATAGGTTGAAAAAGTAATGCTTTTACGTCATTTTATTAAGTACAGTGCAAAATGATAATGGATATATTGAAAAAAAAAAAAAACCCCGATTTTATAACCCTATATTAAGTGCACTGCTGGTCATCGAAGTTGCAACATGATAACGGATTAATTGAGAGCATGCAACATGATAACGGATTAATTGAGAGCATGCAACATGATAACGGATTAATTAATTGCGAGCATGCAACATGATAACGGATAAGTTAAAAAGTCTTTTACATTACTTTAATAAGTGCACTGCTACTCAATGAAGTTACAACATGGTAATGGATAAATTGAGAAAAGCAACATGAAAAGGATAATTTGAAAACATGCAACATGATAACGGATAAAATGAAGAAAAATGTTTTTACATCACTTTATTATGTGCATTACTGGCCATTGAAGGTAACAAGATAACGGATAAATTGGAAAAAAACTCTTTTGTGTAACTTTATTATATGCATTACTGGTCATCGAGTTAAGGTCATGATAACGAATTTTGTTATATGCTCCCAACTAATTCGTTATCATGACTTTGATGATGGCCTTAACTTAAGCTGAAAAACTTTTAACATTACTTTAACAAGTGCTCTGCTGCTCATGGAAGTTAACAACATGGTAACGTATAAGTTAAAAAACTCTTTAATAATAAAAGTGATGTAAAAGAAGTTTCTTTAACTTAGTCCTATTGATCATTGAAGTGTTAACAAGATAATTGATAAATTGAGAGTATGCAAGATAATAACGCATGCGTTGAAATGTTTATTAAGTGCAATAATAGTTATTGAGGTTGAAATATGGTAACGGATTAGTAGAAAATATGCAACATGGTAACGAATTTGTAGGGAGTATGCAACATGATAACGTACAAGTTGAAAAACTCTTTTTATATCATTTTTTATTAAGAGCACTTCTGGATATTGAAGTTGCAACATGGATAAGTTAAGAATCTCCATGTTGCTGTTTCTGATCATGCTGAAATTTGTTTGATGATTAGAACATAAAGAAAATGTAATGTAATGCTGGTGGATTCTTCATTTGGAAACTCTGCATGTTCATATCTGATTGCGTAAGAGGTTTTGTCACGTTTCATGTATAAAAAAATAAATAAAAGCATGTGCCAGAATCTGGTAGCTGAAGAATGTCCAGAATTGGTCGAGATCAAACTTTGAAGAATGCAAAAGTGTCATACATAGCAATGTGCAGAATCTCGATTGACTAACACCAGTGTCAAACTTTTTTTCCACATAAACTTAAAGAATTGCGCAGCTACAACATGTAAACAAGCTCATTATTTTAGTGTGAGATACAGCTCCAAATTTGCGTATCCATATGTGCAGTTCAACAATTATAACTGGCCGAAATATACAACATTGCAACAACAGTGAAAATATGGTTAACATACGTTTATCTCTCATTTTAGTCTATTATGATTAAGTAAAATAGGTGAAAAACAGATAATCTTCTTCTATTCTTGAGGACCTCAATACATTATTTAATATTTATTCAAATTGAAAGTTAAGAATTCCTCTCAATTTAATTAACTACATGTAATGAAATAAAAAAATTACCTCTGATATTTATGATATAAAAATTTGTTAATTTGTTCTTTACTGGTGTAGGTTTTATTTGCTTTCTTATCATTTGGAAAGTTTAATTGTTAAATAAAGGAAGAGCAATACTTTACATTTTATCCGTAATTAAGCTGGTTTGTTTCTTTTACTTCCTTTTAAGGACAACATCTGGTCAATTTCCAAGTAGCGGTATGTTCTATAAAGACTTTCTACATCCAATCATCGTCTGATTTATTATTTAAACTAGTTCCACACCAATTTGATTTATTAAATCAGAAACGCTTAGTATGAACAATGAAAATATGGGCAACAAAAAATGGCTAAATAAAATAAGCATCTATATTTTAGTAATGAACTGCAAATAGATAATTAATCATCCAATTTTATAAATTGATGATTGGTAAACTATATATTGATGATACACCAAAATTCAAAATGTATAGTATGTAGGAGTAAATTAACGATTATTCCAATGGTAGATGTAGATTCTTTTTAAATATGGTTACATCTTTGATTTTAATCTTCTTTTGATTGATTACTTTTGAAAAAATTTAAACGTATTCTTTTCAAAATAATAATAAAAAAAATCCATAAATCTTTTTTTTTTTTCCTTGAGAAAGGTATCCGTAGTTAAAAAAAAAGAAAATAGAACTAGCTTATTTCAAAAGATATACTAGGTATTAAAATAAAATTGCTCTTAAAGAGAACACATCCTTTCCTTAGCAAAATAAAAATTATGGAGTTTAAAACCTTTTTATTAAATATTATAATAACATGTTATGTTTAATATTCAAAATATTAATATGATATTCAAAATATTAATAAAATATTAATATATAAAATATATGGTTGAAATTAATTTAATTTATTATTAACAACTAATAAATAATATATGAGGTGTATCAAATTATCTCAATTTTAACAAAAGTATTACTTTAAAAGTCAATTTGCAATATTATCTTATTTTACAAGATTATAAATATTTATCATTATTTTGGCATTAATTTTATAATTTCTCTTTTTTTCATTCCCTTTCGTTGTTATTGGTAGAAAACATAGAGGAAAAAAAAATCACTAAAAATAAATAATCAATACAAAAATTGTATGCCGTTGGCAGCCAAATGATTTAATCCTTTTACCGCCAAACGCGCCAAATGTTGTGACTGTAATATAATGGCAGCATTCTTCACTATCAGACATACGCTCAAAAATTTATTATGAAAAGAATACACTGTATTATGTATTACATTTACTTACTTCTTTTTTAAAAACTTTCACATAAATATCCTTGAATACTTGTTTGTTCCGCTGCTTGTATTTTAATGTTGAATCATTTTCGATTGCCGATTTTTACGAGTAAAATATCATAAAAACAAGATGTTTATTATATATATATATATATATAACGATCTTTCGATCTTTTCAATTGGTTACATGGAAACACATTTTATATTAAAAATAAATATTTTCTAAATAATGCGTTTCATTGCACCTGGAGACAATTGCAACCAAATTCTTCACTAAAAAAAGAAAGAAGCCAAATAATCTTTTTTTAGTTTGGGAACGGTCCTGTTTACTTTGTTCAGCTTTTACTTCCTAGGCTTTGTCCAGTGTTGTGATTCTTTTTTCTTTTTACTTTTTTCTGAAGAGAGGTTAATGAAACTAAATAAGCCAAATATTCATCAGCATGTTTGCATTCTTGTGATTTTCACCATTCATTACTTGCTCAGCAGACGGATGGGAGAAGGAAGTCAGGGGGAGACGAGAAAATCTTCAGAAAGGTCCACGCCCTTCTGCAGCGTGGGCGGGAAAAAAAGTCTTCCATAGAGTCACGCGTTTGACATTGATAATTCAGCGATTTAGAGAAATAAATAGCAGTTTGTTGAAGCACTTATGGGTAAATAAATAGAAAAATAATCTAAATAAAAAAAATCGTTTGGATTTTTTTTTTTTTTTTTAATTAAAAAGACGAATAAGAACAAGATTTCCACATTTTTTCGAAATTACAAGTAATATTAAAAAAAAATTTTTTTTAAGTCAATTCCTACTTTTTTTCACTCTATTGCAGAAAGTCCTTTATAAATAATTTTCATTCATTTTTTCAAATTTATATGGCGCCATCTATTGGTAGATACATGCAACTTAAATCTAAAAAAAAAAACTAAAATTAATTAATTAAATTTAATTAATGAATCAATATTTGAACAAATTGTATTAACATCCAGTGTCATCCACTACAAGTTAAAAAATGTATTTGAACTTGAATGGAGGAATAAAAAAGTATTTTATTGACTATTGAAAATTTGAACAAGATGTATATATAGGGAGAGTGTGAGCTGATAGAAGGAATTGAAAAAGAATAAAGTGATTATATATTAGAATTATTATATTAAAGTGATAACAGTAATTTGTAATTCTGTTCTTCGAATCATATAAAAATACGAAGCATATCTTTTAAAAGTACACAAAATTCCACTCATTTCCAATCTATTTGAGTTTGTAAATGGCAGCTGCATGTAGAAATTGTTTTTAAAGTTATCTTAGTGTCGATATGTATAACGGAAGATTTTTCAATATTCGTGAAAAATCGAAATAGGCAACGCAGAACCATGATTGTGTCGATAAATAACACTAAAGATTTTTCCCGCCATTTACATGGAATCAAATGAGTCTTTATTCCATTCTCAACACTGCCATTTCAAAATTCAATAATTATTTTATTTTACCACATACTGCATCTTATTAATTAAATTTTTAGTGTTCATTTACATTTTGTTATTATATATTAATACAAAAATGATGATATGGAAATAAAAAAGAGTAAAGCAAACTTGTGCCAAGAGAAAAAATGCGACATGAAAATCCAAAATATAACGAATTTGCTTATGAAGAATATAATTAAAGTTTAATGGATAAAAAAATTATGGCTTCTGAAGTACTCGACACTGAAAAGATGTGTGATAACTGAATTATATTCCCCAACATTTTCACCGTGTATATATTTTTACAAAATTGCATCTAGGACATAATAAAAAAAAGGGAGTATTTCCATATTATTATGGCTCCATGATAAATCGTCAACCTGTGAAGCCGAACAGCTAACAGTCCTAACAACATTCTCTTATAGCGTAACCATAGTCCATCATAGAATAATCCAACCGTCGCGAAAGAAATCTTGGCGATCATCTTGGCAATATTTAAATGATAAGGATCGTATATTAAAAGGTATTGAAAATGTGTCATGTATAAATAGCAAGAACAGTGAACCAAATTGCAAAATAGGGATCCTTGGTATTTTTTTACTTATTTTATGACGCCAACTGAGCCAGTGATAAGTCGTCAAATGTGGTAATCCGAATTTCTTATACTGTTTGCAATTCACTTCACTTTTAATAGCAGTCCTTCTCTTGGCGCACTTTGGCGAAAAGAATTTTTGACGCTAAATCCCAGCGGCCCCTATTTTGTGATTTCTCCGGGCAATGACCTCATTTAAATCACAAAACGAACTAAATAGGATTGTATAGTATGGTAGTTTCACAAAACTTGAGATTAGAAATCAGAAATTATTAAAACGTATACTTTTAAGCACTGTTCATTGCTTGAAAGGGACATATTCCATAGCTTGAATGGTAAGATTTATTTTTTGAATATTTGAAATTCCAAAATTATTGAAAATATTAATAAATTAGAAGAACTATCAAAATTTTCAGAACAGGTAACATATTCCTTTCCCACTCCCATAAACATTATTTTCATTTTCTTTTAATTAAAATAAGTAATATATAAAAAAAATTTTTAAATCAATTCCTACTTTTTTTCACTCTATTGCAGAAAGTCCTTTATAAATAATTTTCATTCATTTTTTTTAAGTTTATCTGGCGCCATCTATTGGTAGATATATGCAACTTAAATCTAAAAAACTAAAATTAATTAATTAAATTTAATTCCTGAATTAATATTTGAAAAACTGTATTAACATCCAGTGTCATCCACTGCAAGTTAAAAAAAAATGTATTTGAACTTGAGTGGATGAATAAAAAGTATTTTATTAATGATTAAAAATATGAACAAGATACATATATGGGAGACTGTGAGCTAATAGATGGAATTGAAAAAAAGATAAAAATTTTTAAAAATAATTTTAAATAGATTGTTATTTAAAGAATTAGATAATGATTATTTATTAACTATTTTATTACGTAACATATTAAAGCAATTGATTAATATTAATTAAAATATTTATTTAAAAGAATTATTAATTTTTAGCATGATGCTATTGGTCATCTTTAAAAATAAAACAATAATAATAAAAATAATAAATGCAATATTTATTCAGTAAGATTATTAATTAAATATTATTTTTATATTTATAATAGTGCTTTTCTTTAATTTAGTTAGTTTATTATTTCTAATGTTAGAATAATTCATTTTTTTGTTTTTAAGAGATAAAAAGTAGATTTTCTGTTTGGTTTGTTCTCATACATAAAACGAAGAAATAGAAAAGTACATCAAAAATACAAATAAATTATTATGAAGAATTTGTGAAAGAATATTATTATTTTAGGCCATGAGGATACCCCATCCAGTTTTGTTTTTACTCCCCAAACATAATAAGTTAATTTTACATAATAATAAGTTTGGAAGAATGAGACTTAATATTATCTGAAATGTAATAGCCAAAAATACTTTTAAGCTATAATTGAAATTTATTATGTATTATTTATTTTCTAGCATTTTAAAAATACGGTTTCATTCAAGCCTATTAAGAAAAACCTAATATATCAAAAAAGTATTGAGAAAATTCTTTTCAATTTTTTAAATTTCTTATTGGAGATTTATCCTTATACATTGTGTTCGTCAAAATTGTAGAGACAAAAACTGGTATAGTGTAGCAAACCCTGTCCCCCATGATACACGCTGAAACTGCTACTGCCGTTATAGTGGAAATGACATAACAAAACTTAGTTTTCGCGATTAAATATACATTTTGTTCGATAACAGGTCAAGACTGATGGCAGGTTGCAGTTCTGTTGATGGTGTGTATTGCAATCAATGTCTTTAAAAACTAGTGGATTTATTCAATTCCTTCTATTAGCTCCACATACTCCTATATTTATCTTGTTCAAATTTTCAATCGTTCATAAAATACTTTTTATTCATCCACTCAAGTTCAAATACATTTTTTTTTTTTGAACTTGTAGTGGATGACACTGGATGTTGATACAGTTTTTTCAAATATTAATTCAGTCATTAAATTTAATTAATTAATTTTAGTTTTTTTTACATTTAAGTTGCATATATCTGGCAATAGATGGCGCCAGATAAATTTTTAAAAATGAAAATTATTTATAAAGGACTTTCTACAGCATAGTGACAAAAAAGTAGGAATTAACTTTAAATTTTTTTTTTTATATATTACTTGTTATGGTTGTAGCCGAGTGATTCGTATCGATTAAGAATATCGGAGTCTCCAGATATTCGAATGTGATACGTAAATGTGGGCCACTTAACCACAAAAGCTCTCTGGCAAGACCATATCTTTTTACCTTTACCCGCTTATGATCTTTTACCTATCCCCGCGTGTGGGACCGGGTTAGAATAGTTCCATTGCAACCCATGCATGCGTAAAAGGCGACTAAAATGGATACCCAGTGGGCGGGGATATAACCGGGTGGGATAGAGTCAGACATATCCCATTGGGTGCACCATATCTTTGTGCCACAAGATCAAGGATAAAAAGGAGCTGCCTTTTTCAATTCCTTCTATTAGCTCACACTCTCCCTATATATATCTTGTTCAAATTTTCAATCGTTCATAAAATACTTTTATTCATCCACTCAAGTTCAAGTACATTTTTTTGGTGAACTTGTAGTGGACGACACTCGATGTTAATACAGTTTTTCAAATATTAATTCAGTAATATAATTTAATGAATTAATTTTAGTTTTTTTTTAGATTTAAGTTGCATGCATCTAAACCAATAGATGGCGCGAGATAAACTTAAAAAAATGAACGAAAATTATTTATAAAGCCCTTTCTGCAATCGAGTGAAAAAAAAAAGGAAGGACTTGAATTTTTTTTTTTTTATATATATATTACTTGTTTTTTACCTTTATCATGACTCGTCTGTTTAAACACATGGATGGGTTCAGGGGTTTGGTTTAGATGCTGCCGATGAAGTGGGGCAAGAAATAACAGCATGACTTCCGGCGATAATTTGTAATTAAAATATTTCTTTCAATACTGACAAAAAGAAAAACAAAGCCAGCTGATAAACAAATTAGAAATTAAAAATAATTTTTCCAAATAGTTCAGATTAACTTTATTCTTATGTTATAGTAAAAAAACATGAGTAGTAGCCTGGTCTTAATCAAAATTTGTCCGAGGTAACACACATATCATTCTGATAACAATAAATTATTAATTTACGATAATATTATTTGTTGATTATAACTCAAAAGGTTCAAACGTTTTTCAAAGAAGAAATTACATACATGATACACTACATGGCACTAAAACTGTTCACTAACTAAACCATTCTGAAAACGTTCAATATTTGGTAACATTTCTCCTAAATATGTTATAATAACATTAAGAATAACAGATTTTTTTTTATAATTATCAAAAAATATAAACATATTGACATTTCTGTTAGGCATAATTAACGAGGTTTGTTAGATATAATTAATCTTTTTTAAATCCTAAAAAGATACACTTGCATAAGTTGCTTCTTATAAGTTATATAAGAATACGTATAAGAAGCATCCTGCATAATGCTTCCTGCATAAATTGAAAACTAGCAGTACAGAAGTATATTTTTTTACTCAATTTATTATTTCGTTCAAAAGATTCACAGCCAAAAAAATCCAAAAAATTTTTTTATTCATTATTGTTTCAATAAAATAAAAATCTTTCATTTTTCCTACCATTAGATGCCCACCTTAAAAAATTATTCGCCGCTATTGGTTAAGTTATTTTAAAAATAATAAACTGAAAAATTTGCAGTATTAATTTTCAATTTATTTTCCAAACTAACACTATTCTTAAAAATGATACTTGATAGATTAAAAATAATGATAAAAAAATAAAATTAAAAAAAAATTTCGGAAAACTTGAATATAAATAGTTGCTTTATTTACCAATCTGGAGATTCTAATTCAATTCTATATAAATATTTTTTCCAAATAAAATTTACCAAAATAAAAGAGGTTTTATCCTCTGTAACTGGGAAACCCCAAATCCTATCGGCTAATTTTCTGTAAAAATATTCGGAAAAATCGCAGAATAAGGGCCACTGAGATTTAGCATCAAAAATTCTTTTCGCCAAAAGAAGCCAAGAAAAGGGTTCCTGTTGTAAGTGAAGTTAATTGCAAACAGTACAAGAAACATAACATTTGGCGTTAAGCTCATAAGCGTTACCACGTTTGGCTATTATCGCTTAGTTGGTACCACAAAAAAAAAAAAAAAAAAGTCGCCAAATTCCAACAGCCCCTATCTTGCGATTTGGTCAAATACTCTAATAAAACTCAGAAACAATTTTTCTTTCTTGATCATAATGCAGAAACATATCAGTTTCGATTTTCTATTTAACATTAAACATTTTTTGTTAAGTTTCTTTTTCAATTTTCTAGCATTGTTCGTCAAAAATAAGAAATAATTAATTTTATACTTAAATGACTGTCTTTTACCATATTTAAAAACAAGTAATATAAAAAAAAAAAATGTGAAAGTCAATTCCTTCAATTTTCACACTATATTGCAGAAAATCCTTTATAAATAATTTCCATTCATTTTTTTTTAGTTTATCTGGCTCCATCTATTGGTAGATATATGCAACTTACTAAATCTAAAAAAACCTAAAATTAATTAATTAAATTTAATTGATGAATTAATATTTGAAAAACTGTATTAACATCCAGTGTCATCCACTGCAAGTTAAAAAAAAATGTATTTAAACGAGTGGGTGAATAAAAAGTGTTTTATGAACGACTAAAATTTGAACAAGATATATATAGGGAGAGTGTGAGCTAATAGAAGGAATTGAAAAAAAAAAAAATCGGAAAGAGAATAGGTGTATCAAATGTGTATAAAAATGAGAATAGGTGTATCAAGAAATAGGTGTCACAAAAAGTGTATCGAATAATTAGAGCACTAATTGCAAAATAGTTCACAAACTCTAAAAAAATGTATAAATAGGTAAACACAATATGACCTTCAGCTATTGCTCAAATTAATCATAAAAGAAGCACTGACCATTAACATTATTAATTATACCTAAATAATGCGGGTGAATAGGTTTAATTATGTTTATTTACCTTCGATATTTATCAAGGCAAAAGAAAACAGGTAGTATTGCGTATTTTTCATATGATATACTGGTATATTGCATATATAGTATATATTGCAATTAGTTGCTTTCATTTCCTTTGCTAAATTAAAGTTTCTGTGGAAAATTATGAAAATTTGTAAAATATTTTATTTATTTATTTACTTATTTTTGTACATAATGAGACAAACAAACACCACAAACACACAAGACACACAGACCATAAACATGCCCTGACAAATAGTGGGTATAATTGGGGCCTGAATGCCACAGGTTTCGGGTTCAAGTCCCGGCGGTGCCATGGATATTTGTAGTGGTTCGAATCCACTTAAACCGGAAATCTCGGTCTCTTATGACCGTAGAGCGTCACAGATCCCAATGAGACTTCTCACCAACATCATTCCCAAACCGTATAGGGCAACTCAGCTCTAGGCACAGCGAGGGGTCTGAATGGCCGAGTGGCTAGATCTCTGGCGCTCGGTACCACAGGTTTCGGGTTCGAGTCCCGGCGGTGCCATGGATGTTTGTAGTGGTTCGGAATCAACTTTAAACTGTAGGTCCCGGTCTGTTTAGCCCAAAGTGTGCACAAGATGACCGTAGAGCGACTAACCAAACCAAACCAAACTAGGCACAGCGATGTGGTGTGGTGTAGTAGTGGGTATAAATCGTTTCCGGTAATTTTTCGGGGATAGATATCCCGCATTCAAACGTTGGAGGGAGAAAACTTGAAAATCTTAAGCATGTTTTCTATTGGATACTAAAATCTGATTCTGCAGAACACCAGTCAATAAGAAGTCTGATCTCGTCACCAAACTTCCAATTGACTGACGTTGGGCGACGTCAGATTTTAGCATCCGATGGAAACCCGTCTTTATTATAAGGCTTCAGTGGCGATGCCAAAAATGTATATATCCCAGCTCAGCATATCCCAACTCTTGAGCGAACTACCATTCAATCAAGATTACAAAAAGGGAAAAACAATTTTAGATTACAAAAATTAATAGTATGTATTCGTCGCACTGCATACTAAGATTTGGTTTGGTTTGTCGCCTTACGATCACTTTTCTGCACACTTTGGGCTAATTAGACCGGGACGTACAGTTTAACGTGAATTCAGAACCACTCACTATATCCATGCCACCACCAGGATTCGAACCTGAAGCACCAAAGGTTCTCAAAGGCCCTACATACTGTGAAAAACATTTTCTACTATAACTTCTTTTTTTTTTTTAATTTTTGAATAATTTGGGGAAATAAATAAATAAATAAATTATTATTTTAACAGAAAAAAAAATGCACATTTGTCATATTTTTGATCCATATTTCAAGAATTATAATTTTTTTCCCTGCTAAAGTTAGTGGTTTTCGCATGATTATGCTTCGTTTCAGTTTCGTTGAAAATTTATAAATTTAAGTGAAATAAATTCGATTAATATTACCTTACAGAACTTCAGCATGCCGAACAACACAAGGGGGCAAAAAATCACCGCACAAGTTTTTTTTTAAATATGAGACACCCTAAAAGCTATGAATAAAATCAAATACGGATTACATCTGTAGCAATAATAATGAAATTTAACCTACCAACATGCAGGTCACTAGGGCTTTAGTAATTCCTGTACAACAGAACATTTTCAAAATCAAAATCAATACCAATAACTCCTGCAACGGAGCTGTTCCGTAGTAAATGTTTTTCATTTGCCAATGTATTGATGCAGCTGCTAGGTTCTTAGATGCGTAAAAATATTGGCATTTTTATACACACTCGCTTCCATGTTATCACTTTGCTTTTTTTCACATAGTAGTTCTTAGATTTTTTCAGTAATTGAAGTACATTATTTTAATTTTTATAAATAATTTATTTCTATAATATTTAACTTTAATTTTTTTAACTATAGTATGTTTTCCAAAACGATTTGTTACATTTTTTTTTATTAAAAAAAAATATTTTTTATTTGACCTGAAAAAGCAACTAGGCATCCTGACTGGTGATGGGAAACGTTCTCTTAAACCAGGGGTCTCCAAACTGCGGCCCGCCAATGTCATCCATCCGGCCAGCGACAGCGAATAGCTTACTGCTTTGTAATAAGTTGGATAAAAAAAACACAATGATAATAACTCTGTTTTTATTTATCTGCTAGGTAAAGTTTAATGACAAGCATAATACGCAGAAAATTTAACTTAAGCATAACAACTAACAAATAATGGAAATGAATCCCATCTAGAAATTATAGATAAAAGCAGAAAAATTGAAACGGTTTTGGCCCTGGGTACTTACTGAGTAAACAGTATGGCCCTAGGGCTGGAAAGTTTGCCGATCCCTGTCTTAAACTATCACATTCGTTATCAAGTTTTTTCATGATTAAATTTTATTCTTTACTTTTTCCTATGTTGCCACATTTATTTACGAAATATTAGTTTAGAAAATCGAGTACATTCGTATTCATAATCAATTAACAAAACGCTTCTATCAAACAGGAGAATTTTTATTTACTTCATGAAGTTTTGTTGATTGACAATCAGCAATAATAGTTTTAATTTTTTTATGGATTTAAAAGTAAATATGATTGGAGACTGTTGCTGTTACCCACTATTCAGAAGCTCCGTATAAGAGCTACATCAGAGTTTTTACAGACATAATATTAAGAAAATACAAGCCTTAGCATTACTATGAGGAGTATTAGAGAGAAATATTAAGAAAGTACAAACATTTGCATTATTGTGAGGAATATTACTGTGAGGAATATTAGAGTAGTATTAAAAAAACGCAAACATTTGCATTACTATGAGGAATATTAAGAAAATTCAATCATTTGCATTACTGTAATCAGTATTAAGAAAATACAAACATTTGCACTACTGTGAGGAATATTAAGAAAATATAATCATTTGCATTATTGTCAGGAATATTAAGAAAATACAAACATTTGCACTACTGTAGGAATATTAAGAAAATTCAATCATCTGCATTACTGTCAGGAGTATTAAGAAAATACAAATATTTTCACTACTGTGAGGAATATTAAGAAAATTCAATCATTTGCATTACTGTCAGGAGTATTAAAAAATACAAACATTTGCACTACTGTGAAAGGAATATTAAGAAAATACAAACATTTGCATTACTGTGAGGAATATTAAGAAAATACAAACATTTGCACTACTGTGAGGAATATTAAGAAAATTCAATCATTTGCAAACCATTGTATTTACAAAACATTTGCACTACTGTGAGGAATAATAAGAAAATTCAATCATTTTCATTACTGTCAGGAGTATTAAGAAAATGCAAACATTTGCACTACTGTGAGGAATATTAAGAAAATTCAATCATCTTTGCATTGTCAGGAATATTAAGAAAATACAAACATTTGCACTACTGTGAGGAATATTAAGAAAATACACACTACTGTGAGGAACATTAAGAAAATACAAACCTTTGTATTTCTTAATATTCCTCACCAGCGTGAGGAATATTAAGAAAATACAATCATTTTCATTACTGTCAGGAGTATTAAGAAAATGCAAACATTTGCATTGAGGAATATTAAAAAAATTCAAACATTTGCATTGAGGAATATTAAGAAAATACAAACATTTGCACTACTGTGAGGAATATTAAGAAATTACAATCTTTTGCACTACTGTGAGGAATATTAAGAAAATACAAACCTTTGTATTTCTTAATATTCCTCTGCACTAGTGAGGAATAATAAGAAAATACAAATATTTTCATTACTGTGAGGAGTATTAAGAAAATACAAATCTTTGCATTGAGGAATATTAAAAAATTCAAACATTTGCATTGACGAATATTAAGAAAATACAAACATTTGCACTACTGTGAGTAGTATTAAGAACTTACAATCTTTTGCATTACAGTGAGGAATATTAAGAAAATACAAACCTTTGTATTTCTTAATATTCCTCACCAGCGTGAGGAATAATAAGAAAATACAAATCATTTTCATTACTATGAGGAGTATTAAGAAAATGCAAACATTTGCACTACTGTGAGGAATATTAAAAAATTCAATCATCTGCATTACGAATATTAAGAAAATGCAAACATTTGCACTACTGTGAGTAAGTATTAAGAAAATTCAATCATTTGCATTACTGTGAGGAATATTAAGAAAATACAAACATTTGCACTTAATATTCCTCAGGAAGGAATATTAAGAAAATACAAATCATTTTCATTACTGTGAGGAGTATTAAGAAAATACAAACATTTGCACTACTGTGAGGAATATTAAAAAATTCAATCATTTGCATTACTGTCAATATTAAGAAAATACAAACATTTGCACTACTGTGAGGAATATTAAGAAATTAATCACACTACTGTCAGGAATATTAAGAAAATGCAAACATTTGCACTACTGTGAGGAATATTAAGAAAATTCAATCATTTTCATTACTGTCAGGAGTATTAAGAAAGTACAAACATTTGCACTACTGTGAGGAATATTAAAAAATTCAAACCATTTGCATTACCGTGGAAGTATTAAGAAAATACAAACATTTGCACTACTGTGAGGAATATTAAGAAAATTAATCAATTGCACTACTGTGAGGAATATTAAGAAAATACAAACCTTTGTATTTCTATTTGTAAATATTCCTCACCAGCGTGAGGAATAATAAGAAAATACAAATATTTTCATTACTGTGAGGGAGTATTATTGAAAGTACAAATCTTCGCATTGAGGAATATTAAAAAATACAAACCTTTGCATTGAGGAATATTAAGAAAATACAAACATTTGCACTACTGTGAGGAATATTAAGAAATTACAATCTTTTGCACTACTGTGAGGAATATTAAGAAAATAAAACCTTTGTATTTCTTAATATTCCTCACCAGCGTGAGGAATAATAAGAAAATACAAATATTTTCATTACTGTGAGGAGTATTAAGAAAGTACAAATCTTCGCATTGAGGAATATTAAAAAATACAAACCTTTGCATTGAGGAATATTAAGAAAATACAAACATTTGCACTACTGTGAGGTAGTATTAAGAACTTACAATCTTTTGCATTACAGTGAGGAATATTAAGAAATAC
The DNA here is from genome assembly GCA_021605095.1 of Caerostris extrusa. Taxonomy (NCBI): domain Eukaryota; kingdom Metazoa; phylum Arthropoda; class Arachnida; order Araneae; family Araneidae; genus Caerostris; species Caerostris extrusa. The sequence goes on along the minus strand of BPLR01005362.1, from coordinate 18,115 downwards.
AAACCTTTGCATTACTGTGAATAGTATTAAGAAAATTAAAACATTTGCATTACTGTGAGAAATATTAAGAAAGTACAATCTTTTGCATTACAGTGAGGAATATTAAGAAAATACAAACATTTGCACTACTGTTAGTAGTATTAAGAAAATACATAGTTTGGCGTTCTGTGAACCTTTCCCAATTTCCATCTTTTGTAACATTACAAAAAAAGTAATAAAATAAAATTGTAAGTACATTTTTACGTTCGCTTCATATATATATATTTTACCTTAGCACACTAGATTTTGGTGATATAAAAGCCAAAAATTAATGAAGTTTGTGTAAAAAATAATAAATGGCAGGAGAAAAGTGATTGAATAATTGGAGCATACCAGAAAATAAATAAAATATTTTTAAGTATGAAAAAGTTTTTAAAAAGTATTTTTTTATTCGTCTGTGTAATGAATATTATAATATACTAAAACTATATTACTTAATATTACGAACAGAAAATAATTTTATTATTTAAATAAATAAACTGCATAATTATCTTTTAAAATTAGTTAATTTCATAAATCTAAAAAATATGTCTTAATAATTTATGAAGAAAAAATTATGTAATATTCAGTAAAGTGTTTAATGTATTAAAAATGTTATTTTTTTTTTTTATTATTTTCTTACCATATTAGAATTTTTTTTTAAAATTTAAAAAAGTTTCAATGTTTTGTAATGCCAATAACATTTTGGAAATAAATAAATTTATTTTACTTAATTGTTATTTATAGTCTTTAAACACAGATGGCAGCACAACTGATGATACTGAAAATAACGATTAAGATCTTGTTTTTTAAAAGTATTTTTTTTTTAAAGAAATTTTTGAAAGAACATAAAATATATGAGCTATATTTTCTAATCTTGCATTTCTTTAAATCATTTCAGAAATTAAATTTAAAAAAAACTTTATTAATTTTACCAGAAAGAGATATACTTTAAAGTGAGTATATATTTATTTTTTTTTAAGTTCTTCATTTATGCATGCAATTGTCTACCGATGGGATATAGTAAGAGATCACATTTACATGTTGTTTAGAACAAAACCCCGAAAAGTCCTTTAAGCAGTCTAAATATCTATTAAAATGCTTATAAAAGCTCTCTCATTTGTAACCGAATTTCTTCATTTTTAAAAGCAGTGACAGTAATAAAAGTCTCCAGCAGGACCGAACCCGAAACCTTCAGACTGTTAGCTGCGCTTATAACTATTATGTCACGAATTGGGCAAACTCAGAAAAAAATTTAGTTACTCTATATATTATAGTTAAGAAAATCTCCTTATTTAGGCATTGTTTTATTCTTAATATTCCATCTTAAACTTTTTGGTGGGCAAACTTTCCGAAAACCTGTGGCACCGAGCGGTCAACAGCCACACACACACATATATATATATATAAAGTTATACTATAAAATACAGTGTGCTACAAAATTGATATACACACTCTAGAACTTTTAGACTTCTTCCAATTACAAATTAAATATTGATTTAAATAGATAAATTTTTTATACTAGATACTTTAACCTCTGTTTTACCATCCTATAATAACACAATTCTATAGTTAACTTATTTATTACGAAAAAGTTAAGCGATTCGAAGAAAAGATAGAAAACCATGCCACAAAATTGAGTATACACTTCTTCTATTTGTAAATTATGCCACCACTTTTTTTTTTCAAATTTTCTTTAAAGAGTTTTAGGAGTAGCTGCTGCTATAACACGTGCTATTGCACTTCAACGCTTTTAAATAGTATTTTTCTCAATAATAAATCGTAAAATGAGCTCTCGTAGAGAAACTACTAAATCTGAGCGTTTATTGGTTGTAAAATGGCCGAAAGAGGGCAAATCTCTTCGAAAAATCCCTTCGTTGATTGGTGTAACTCATGGTTGTGTCCAAAAACAATACAGAAGTATAAAAAAAAGGATCTGTGGCCAATATTCCTGGAAGAGGACGTAAAGAAATACTGAGTACTACAGGGAAGGTAAGATCATTCACTCAGTAAAGAAAGAACCGAGGGTGAGTGCCTCTAAACTAGCTTTATCGATGTCCTCTACAATCAGAAAAAAGATCTCAGTTGAAACAATTCGACGTACCCTTCACCAATATGGGTTTTCACCGTACACCAATATGAAAGCCACTCATCAAGTATGTGAATAGAAACAAAAAAAGAGTGATTTTCCCCCAAAGAACATCGTTTAAAGGCTATTTCTTTCTGGTACATTTAATATTTTCTGATGAAAGTAAGTTTAATATTTACGGAAGCTATGGACGATTTAAAATATGGAGAGAAGCTGGGAAAGCACTGGCACCTAAAAACATCATTAAGACAGTCAAGTTCGGAGGTGGATCTGTCCTCGTTTGGGGTTGTATGTCGGCTGGAGGAGTTGGAGAGCTTGCTAACTCGATACTTGAAAAAAAAAGCTTGATAACTTGAAAAAAAGTGCCAGTAAGTTGGAGCTTGGGTCAATATTCAGTACAACGACCCCAAGCATACAGCGAAGATTGTGGTTATACTTGCTGTACCATTGTGAAGCAATTACACACTCCAGCCCAGTCTCCAGACCTAAACGTCATCGAAAATTTGTGGTCGCAATTAAAGAAAGCTGTACATGAGTACGAAATCACAAGCAAGGAAGTTCTTAAGAAGGTTCTGAGAAAAGAATGGGCTAAAATTTCTGCTGAAACCACTAAAACACTAGTAGAATCTATGTCCAGAAGATTACAAGCTGTAATTCAAGCAAAAGGTTATGCAACAAAACGTTAATTTGTACGTTAAAAGGAAATTAATAAAGGTGTATACTTATTTTTGTGGTGTTGTTTTTCCTCTTGTCTCAGATCTTTTATTTTTTTTCGTAAAAAATAAATAAACGTAACAATTTTATATGTATAGTACGGTAAAGCATAGACTAAAGTATATAAGGTAAAAATTCAATCATCTTAAACCAATATTTAATTTGAGTTTATTTTTGTCTCTAAGTTTCCAAGGTGTATACAATTTTGTGGCCCACTGTATATATTCAGCAGATATTCAGTGTCATGGATAATGAGACCTCATAAAATTAACGAATGTCTGTGCAATCTATACAGGTCGAAACAACTACAGATGGAATATGGATTACACCATGAGTTGTTGCATCGTGATTGGTGATAGAACCATGAACTGAGAAAATGTCCACTCAAATGAGAAGTGTGGAACCTGACTTCCATTTCCCATTCCCACTCTTGGAACATTTTCTTGAAGGGAGGTTTTTGGGGAAGAAAGGATAGAGTTCTGCGATGAGTCGACAACGAGTGTTGCCTTTTTTCTCTGAAGTGATTGAATAGACCGGAGTTTCCGCCTGTTTAAGTGAGTCCCTTGTTGGTTTCGTGAATCACGCCACGTGATGATTAAAGACTACCACAAACCGGGTGCATTAGATTCGTCGTAGACTTGAGAAGTCTGAAACTCTCAGACCTTGGAGTGAACTGCACTTGTGAATCAAATATAAATCTTTAATTTTCATTATAATTTTTTTTCTTTTCAATTCCTACTATTAGCTCACACTCATCCTATATATATATCTTGTTCAAATTTTCAATCGTTCATAAAATACTTTTTATTCATTTTTTTTTTTGTAACTTGTAGTGGATGTTAATACAGTTTTTTAATACAGTTTTTTTCAAATATTAATTCATTAATTAAATTTAACTAATTAATTAAAATTTTTTTAGATTTAAGTTGTATGTATCTAATAATAGATGGCGCCAAATGTAAGAGGAAAATTTCAACTTTATTTATAAAGGACTTTCTGCAATAGAGTGAAAAAAAAAAAGTAAGAATTGACTTACAAATTTTTATTTTTTATTTTTTATATTACTTGTTTAAAATAATTTTGTATTATCCCAGAGTTCTGAATCTGTATATAGATATAGTATAGTGCTTTTAAATAACAATTAAAGGGTTCCTATGAACTTAAAAACGGCCCACTTCTTAAAGCCAATATAGGTCGAGACGTTACAATATAAATAGTTGCTCTAAAATGCTCGAGAAAAGATTTTAAAAAATTATCTTCGGGCATTCTATATTAATCCCTTTGAACAATTATGAGAACACTTAGACAGACTTAAAAATTAAAATTAAAAATTTCAATGATTGGACAAAGAAGCCACACACTTGAAGAATGGCAGAAAATACCTTGCTCTTTTATAATTCAATGCATCAAACCAATGATAAAAAGCTTATCTAAAATTGCTGATTTCAAGTTTGACCAAAAGAAATTTGTAAAAATCGTCATCTTTTCTTTCCATAGTTATTTTTGTTATATAAATAACATGTTATTTTAAATCTTGCCAATTAAATATATATTTTATGTGTGAGATGTGTTTACTTTTAATATTCCCTTTTAATGTAATAAATAATTATTAAAAAATGAAAGAAAGAAATAAATCGTACTCTTTCTTCTTCTTCAAAAGGCATCACAACTATTCTGCATATTTACTTTTAGTTTCGAATGTATGTCATATCTTCTATGCCAACACTAACATAATAAGTTATGAATACATCTTTATTCTGTGTTATTTTTATCTTTCTTTAAAATATGCGATGCTGAAATCCTTTTTTAAAAATACATAAAATTTTAATGAAATTTTTTTTTATTAAATTGAGATGAAAAATTATGAATTTAAACGCAATTTTCAATGAAATTTTTAATAGCAAAATTTTACTGGAAATTTACACTTAATGCTAAAATTTAAACAAATTCCGATGGAAAATATTTTAATAGTCTTTATACAGTATATAACTAACACCTTTATATAGATTTTAACTAAAAGATTTGCCGTAAAAACTCTGTACAAAAACCTAAATTTATATTAAAAAAAAAAAAAAAAAAAAGCAGTCAATAAAAACAAGAATTAAAACACAAAGAGTTAGATTTTAATTCATAACATACCTGAAGATAATTAAAACACTTTGGAAAAATTTTATTTCAATACGTTAAACAAACATTAACCGGACTCGTGGCAACATTCGCTGCTGATAAGCATTAGGGCTGTTTCAAAAACGAGGAGCTCCGATGGTGTTTGTAATGTTCAGCTTCTTGTCTCGTGAGTCGGACTACGTGGTGGGAGTTTTCTCCGATGTGATACACACATACGGGGTAGTTCTCCCTAAAAGTCCTCCCAGAAGTCACTACCCTCTTCTTCAGCGTCACGGAACCATGTCTATCTTCTATCCTACGGGTGCTCCATCACAACAAAAGCTGCCCCCCTTCAATGAGACCACATGGGTTCTTTAGACTTGGTTTAGATAGTGTTGTCTACCAAGTGAGATAAAAAACAACTAACATTTAAGAATGATATTTAACAACAAAAAATAATATAGTTGTATTGCAAATAAAATATAGTTTCTCAGAAAAAAAGCATTTAAAGATTTTAATGCAGCACAAAAAAAAAAAAAAAAAAAAAAATTTAAAATTTTTAGAACTCACCATATTTGTAAATTAAATCCTCTCTAGCTTCATTATAGCTAACTTTGACAACAACTTAGTAGTTTCTGAGAGAAATTTGCAGCAGATAATGTTTCGATTTCTGAATTCTTTGTCAATTCTCATGTAATTTTTAAGCATCAATGGATCAATAATTATGACTAAATACTTGAAAAAAAGGCAATAGGCTTATAGTTCTAAATAGCCAGAATTAAATAACACAGCAATTTTTGCACCTAAAAGCAATATTTATTGTTGAACAAAAAGTTTCTTTTTAGTAAATTAGTGCAAAAAAAGTTGTTAAAAAATTCATTATTGCTCCGTGTTATGCCATTAAGTCATTTTTTCCCCCGCAATTTCTTATGACTAAGTGCAAAATAAATTCGTTTTACTGCTTTTATAAATTAAAGAGAGACCTGGTGATTTTTCAAAAGTTGTTTGCCATCATATAATGTTTTTATATTTGCACTTGCTATCTAGCCTTATTGGTCGTATACCTGCCCATGCATAGGCTTTTCATTGCTAAAGCAACAATTGAAACAATCAGCTATTACAACAGATTGCACAATTTCTACACTACCAACTTTGCTATCGGTAGCAATCCCATACATTTGTAGTTAGTCAATAAAATTAGTTTACCTTTTTCCGACAAATTCTTAAGTATTTATTTATTTTTAACTTTCATAGCAGTGAGGCAATTCTTTTTTGTATATGTCATGTATTCTAACTCTCTGGCTGTGTTCTCTTAAACTATATCTTGCATTCGCATAAAGGCCTTAATTTGTGAAGTTATCTCTATAATATAACGATTCTAAATTCCGTACATTTTACGAATTAAATTAAAAATTTTAAGAATTCCAACAAGCGAAACTTTACTTCTACACATCATATAGCAAACTGATGGCCAATGGCTAGCGCTCTGGCCTTTGGTACCACTGGGTTCAGGTTCGAATCTTGGCGGGGCACGGATATTTAGTAGTGGTTCAGAATCTACATTAAGCTGTAGGTCCCGGTCTAATTAGCCAGAAGTGTGCATAAAATGACCGTAGAGCGACAAATCAATTTACCCCTCATCAAAAATACCAAAGCCTTTTGAAATCCTAAATGTGCGATCCATAAAATTTCCACCCAAACTAGGGTTTTTTGGGTATACACATATCTAAGTTGATTTGGAAAACGGCGATTTTCAGTTACGTTCATTACCAAAAGGTTTTTTTATCACAAATTTTTATACATAATTTTTTTATTTAATCCCTGGAAATTATTACTTGCCCTATACTATTGCTACTAAATAATCCAGGAAATAAAAACCCAATACATTTCAATCCGTTATTATATCGTACGAAATCAGTTTGAAAAGCAATGATTCGTTAATTTAATATTATCTCTATAATGGATTAAAACAGAACATTTTGTTCTTTAGGTAGTGGCCAGAAATTAAAAAAAGTACAGAAAAAAAAATTCTGTAAATTATAAGTTCAAATATTTTAATTAAATATGTCAATAGCAAAATGACTCAGTTCATTTTATATTGTTTTTTAATAAAACTAATATTTTAATACCAAAATAAAATTTAAAATGTAGAAGTTTCATGGTCAGCTGCCACATCTATCATATTTCTTCAATAATCTTAAACTGAGTAATTTGTAATAGTATATTGTATTTCATTTTATTAAACCTTCAAAACAAATAATTGAAAAAACAGAATTTCTGAAATTTAATATTTCAAAATGAAATTGTTGAGAAAGTGGTTATGTCTTTTCAAGATGACACTCTAATATAAATGTTAACTTATCACACACACATAATTTTTCTTCATCCGATATTTTTTCCTGAATTATTAACATTTATATTTCAATAGATAGTATAAACAAGTATTATTTTGCCAAATAAAATGTCTGTATAGATCAATCATCTTAAAAAAATTTATCTTGTGAAATATGACAATTGTTAAAAAATGAACTTGCTTTGTCTGTGCAACATAGAAAGAACCAAACATCTTAATGTATAAAAAAATTCCATTTATAATTTCTATTAATGGGCAATGGTCATATATGTAAACTTTTTAATACTTTTTTTTTTTTTTTTTTTTTTAACTTTTCTGAATTTCTGTTATTATAAAATGAAAACCAATAAAATTTTTAAAAAATCATGCTTCTTAATTTCAGAAAATTTGCATGCGAAATGGAATAACAATTTTTAAAATTCATTTATTATATTGAAAAAAAAGAATGATAGAATTTCAAAATAGAATTTTTATAGCTTTTTTAAATATGCTTCAAATTGTGTGAGAATATTTTGTTTCTATAGAAAGATAATATTTACTATAGTCCAACTACCGATAGCGTGGAAAATTGACAAGTGGCCAAATCTGGTGGATTTAAAAAGAGGGGCATCATAGGGAAGGAAATGCCATTTAGATGGCATTTTAATTGTAACGAAAAGAATATTAATTTTTAGTAATTAAATTTTAGATTGCACAATATTAAAAAAGCTACATGAAAAAAATTAAACTAATTATTATACTTTTTTTTTTTTTTCCAAGCAACTTTACAAAGGCTACATCTGATTATCACCCCAGCTAGTATTTGTCTCGTTCTTTTCCACTTTAAATCGGACGTTTACCATTCAATGTTATCCATATCGGGACTATAACTTTTAAAGGATAGAATATTAGTATGTCAGTGACAAACTAATTAACTATGCAATTAAAATATTAAAAGTGAATTTATTGCTAATATTTTATTCTACATTAAATGGAATACAATACATATTTTGTAATCAAAAATACATTTACATTAAAATATTTACCACAAATATATTTTTTTTATCTAACAGGCATCATAATTTACAGACACATTAACACTATACCACCTTAATATACAGTGCATACTATTTTACTTCAGAAGCATTGAACACAAAACAGTATCGTCAAAGAAAAAAAAAATTACAAAACTCTTCTTCGACACAAGTTTTGAAAAGTTTCTACTTAAAAAGTTACAATACAATGAAAAAATGATAACATCTGAGTATAAAGTGCAATTATGAATACATATATATATATTAAAAGATGGTACAATTTAACTACAGATACTATTTTTTGAATTACAGATGCCTTTTAAAAAGATTTTTGTCCAAAAACATTTAATTATATGAAGCACGGCGGTTAAAAGATGGAAACTTGTTCATTTAGATTTAATATTTGGGAATTATGTAACAAAAATTTTGAATTTATACAAAAGATTCCTTTTTTTACATAATATGCATAATTTAAATAAGGTTTAAATTCAATTTCACTTTAGGACACTACAATATCAATTAATAATTAATTTTTAATATACAGATCTCATGTTAAACACAAAATCAGCACCATTAGAGTCCTTTTTTTTTTAAGATTAAATATGTAATTCAGGCAATATTTTTGTGTTGAAATGATTAAGTATTTTATCAAAATGGTTTAAGGATTTTTGATATAGATATACATACTTTTTCAAATTTCCAATGATTATAAGTATTTGCACAATAAACAAATATATTAACATATATAATGCAAATTACATTTTTAATTCAACATTTTGAAGATTACTGATTTGCAACTGATTACTGGTACTGTTCCTGAATACTGGTACTGAATAAGTATTCTTCACTAATAAGAATACTGGTATTGAATTTTTGGTACTGTTCTTAAGTACTGGGCTTCAGAATTTCACATTTTTTTTTTAAATACATACAGTACATACGAAAAGTTCTTCAAAACACATCTTGATTTTTAAAATACCTAAATAATTTCTTAAATCATTTCATTCCTATCTATCTCTCTTTATACATATATATTTCTCTTTCTTTATTTTAAAAAATATGTATGAAAAAGAATTTGCTTTCAAATATCACCTCATTATATATTTTTTTATTGCATTTTTAGTATTATTTTTCCTTCTTATAAGTTTGATATCTTAAAAAATAAACTACTTCCTTTTTTTAATTAGATACAGTAGGAACATTAGGATGAAGACATTTATATAGATTTATAATGAATGACTATCAAAATATTTACTTTTGAAAAAATTGCTGTTGATTTATGTTGTACACCACCCATGCACAAAATTGCTATCTCGGGAAAAAAAAAGATTTCAACATAGCCCTTCAAAGCTTTTTTGAATTATTTTTAATTCTAAATGCATTACATTATTTTTAAAGCACATAGTTGATTGTCTCCATACCATTTAATTGATTAGGAGTATTTGAAAAAGCTCAAGTAATACTTCTAAGATGTATATAAGGCAAACCTAAGGCAGATGTAGTTTTTTAATTATACTATTTGAATCCATTTAATGTTTTAAATTCTCCATCGGAAGATGTTCATTAGATGATTATTTAAAAAATAAATATTGAAAAATAACTTTATTGAAACATTATACTACATTTTATAATACATGGGATGGATAGACAAAAATTCAATTGCATATAGGTATGATAGTTAAAGCATCGATACATTTAAGTTGGAATACATCAAACTTCTATTATATCAAAAAAGTTAAAAATAAATATAGATACATTCACTTGAATTAGAAACTAGGTTTTCCATATAAATATAAATTTTCCATTTCACCAGAGACAAGATTATAGAAGTTTGAATTCACAAAAATTTGTTATACATGCATTTATCATGAAAGATATACATATTGTATACAGTATTAAACAAGACATTTAGTATGACCATTTTTTTTTTAACAGTTTACCATCTTATAATTTCCTATGTAATATGGACAATTGAAAATGGAGGTTTTCTCTCTCCTCAAGCATCTCAAAAATAATCGTGCATCCAAGTATGATATATTATGGAACCAAACAGAAAATGCCACTTTTTCATCTGACCCGAGAATGTTTGGAAAAAAAAAGGTTCAAAATGTCTCAGACTTCTCGATAAGGGGGGTCTATTTACAAAAGAAATTACAGTAGGGAAATCACATGGTGCTATGACTTGGAATCCACAGTCTGAGCACAAACTCTGGCATGGACCCGCAGAAATTCTGGTTGGTCAGTTGTTTCAATTTTTTTAGTCTCTATTTCTTCTTGCTATTTTAAATAGAAAAAAAACATTTTATTGCAAATTTAACACAATATGATGAAGATGATTTACATTTAAAAATTAAATTGCCTAATTCTTTTGAATAGATTAGTTACAAAATATTTCAGTAGACAACAAAACACACATTACACATGTTAATATTGAATGAATGAAACTTTTATAATTTTTTTTAAAAAAATTAAAGCATTGTTATAAATTAAGCAATTAAAATTACAAAACAAAAGTAATATTATAATGTTTAATTTAATTATTTTTTATCTACATTATTTATTGATTTTTGAATTGAAAATAGACAAAATTCTAATAATTTAAAACAAGTGAAGTTCAAATTTCTGATTTTTAAACATATATGGGTGCATTTCAAAAATAATTTCAAACATTTTTATTACTTATGGATTATTTAAATATATCAAAATTAATTTAATTTTGTACCTTTCATTATTTGAAAATATTTCTTCTGTTTCACAATTAAAATGTTTATCCATATGTATATATAAAATCATTAAAACTATTGATAATTAAATGCATTAAATTCAGGCAAATATTGATAATAATAGTTATGAAAAAAAAAGAAAAATTCCCAATTGCAAAGATATAATAAAAAACCTATTGCTCATATACAACAGGAAAACTAATATAAGCAACTATAATAACAGTTAATAATACAAAATATAAATGCAAAGAAATAATTTAAATTCAGAAAAGTTTAAAGGTAAAAGTTTGTTTTTATGCTAAAATATAAAATATCTTTTTTTTAAAGCCAAATGTAAACGCTCAGATTTTTAAAAATCTTTAAGAGATTTTAACAGACAAAAAAAAAAATTCTATAAGGATTCTAAGTTTTTCTTTTAACAAAAATTCATTTCATAAATTTGATATTTTCCTTTTCATTAATTTATTTTATTTATTTATTAGGTTAAAGATAGAATGCATACCTGCTTTAGTTTGTTGGCTTGTTCTTCCAATTTCTTTTCAAGAGCAGATTTTTTTTGTAACTTCTCTTCTTCCAGTTCTTTCTTCTTTTGGTCCTCACGAAGTTTGTCAAATGCTTTGTGGAGTTCAGTTTTCTGGCCAATCACACTTTTCCCACTAGAAGGAAGGTAATCAGAATAATTTATAAAATTACAAAGGTAATTAATGATAACAGACATATAAAAATATATTTTCATTTTAAATTTCATTCTTGATTTATATACTCATGTTCTATATTAGAATTTTAAATGCTTTTCAAATAGTTTCATCCTCACGTTAAGTCTGGGGTATGATTCTGTGTTATTTTTATATGGTGTGGTATTTTCTTTTAGGTATTTTTATGTGGCGTCTGATGTAATCTTTATTACAATAGTCATTTTCTTTAGATGCCTTTCTTAGAATTAGAAATTAATACATTTTCATTACAGTAAAAAGAAATGTAGAAATTTCCATATTAGTATTTTCATTTTCATATAATTTTCTGTACATACATGAAAACACATAAGCATATCTAAACACAATTTTGATCAACTTTATTGATGCATTTAATTATATTAAAATGTCTAGAAACTTTACCAGCCAAAAATATTCTTGGCAATCAGGTTTGAAAGTGACATCTTTCAATAAATATAGCACTAAAAACTAAATAAATTTTACATAGTGATAATTTAGTACAAATAAATTTCGAATACAATGGTGATAAATGAATTTTTTTTTTTTTTTTTTTTTTTTTTTTTTGTATTCATGGATTTTATGCATAAAATTATCAAAAGAATTCTTACATTTTTGATTAAAGAGAAGCTCCCTATGCAAATTCTGCCTCTCCGAAGATTCAAGGCAAGGATTTTGAGGCTTTTTGGGAATCACAAGGCCATCCTCAGAGAATCGCATTCCATTGGTGGAGCACACTCGAGAATTCCTCTTGCCCTCACACTCCTTCGAGTCCCCATAGTCTGGTTCAGGAATCATACCTGGAAAACAAATATAAGTTAATAACCGATTCTTTTGTATAAACCACACACAAAAATTGAAAATTAATGAAATAAAATAGTGGTCACTTATATTAAACAAAATAAAATACAATAGATCAAAATTTATTTTTTATGCACTAATTTTGCACTGAAATTGTATTATGAGCTTTCTAGTTTGATTTAGGGTAAAGAATAACAGAAAACAATTAATTTATTATTTTTCAATAAATTCAACTGCTTTTTTTTTTTCATGTATGGAAAATGCACTACAAATAATCTCCATTTTTTTTTCTGCCAATAACAGATTGGCATATTTTCAGGCACTTGGGAAATAGTTTAACAAAAATAAGCTTTAGAATTAAATATGCACACATATAATCAAAATACGAACTGCAAAAACAATATTCAAATCATAATACCTTTTTTCTATAAAAGAAATAAAACTAATACAGCTCTGTTTATTTTCCGCACACAAAACTGTCATGCAAATGCACTATCATAAACATCAAACTAAATAAAATTTTACTTATAGCCGTAACAGCGAATGTAAACAGACAGCTAAAAAGAATATTACATCATTTATTTTTTTAAAAAAGTATTGAATTTTTATTCGTCATGCATTATGTATGAATCAAACCAATGCCGTTTACCCTTACATTCAGCTTTTAAGAAGAAAAATCTTATCAGTAAGAAACAACACTTCCTCACACGTGACACGGCATTTGCTCGTTTTTGTTCACAGAAAAATAAAAACAACCAAGTAAGCAACAGATTCATGAAAAAAAAAGTTATGAACTTGATAAAACAAAACTAAACTAAAAAACATTTTTGCTTTTAGCAATAAATTGCTTTAACTTAAATATATCAGTTGTGACTGTCTCTTCCATTGAGTGAAGGCAGAACGTTCGAACATTGGGAAATTCTAACTTTCATTACTTTAAAATCATATTTGAATCGGATCTCTTGCACGCTGGTAGAGGCCACAATTCGAGTTAGTTTTAGTGATTTAAAATAATAGTTATAAAAGTATTAAGCGATAATGTAAATAAATCCTAATATGCATTTAATGGTAATTCATGGTAAAAAGAAACCCCATTGATTATTAAGATTTACTGTAGACATATTTTCGACATAACTTCTCTACACGATATGATTAAGCATTATTAATTTAACATCAGCCTTCAATAATCGTTTTTACTGATTTTAAAAAGTAAAAACATTGCAATTAAAAAAACAAAAATCCTTTCTGCCATTTTTGTACGCAAAATGCACCCGAATGAAACAACTTAATGCTTAGCGATTGAATAACGACGGTTTATCGGTCTAATTATAATGGGTATGAAATAGAAGTAAATATTAAATAAATAAAAAAAATTCACTAATGAAATTGTAATACGTAGTATATACCTTTGGCATCAAAGCTACTACAAAAATCGAACATAATATTAAAACCAGATCATTTTAATAATATAACAATCCACCATAAAATAGTAAATTTTCTTAAATTATCGACATTTTTAGACACTAATAATATTTTTATTTTGACATTACAAACGATATACGAAAAAAAAAAAAAAAAAAAAAATGAAACTTATAATTTTTTTTTTTATTGCCATTAAATACCAAATTACATTCCATATTTTGTATCTTCAAAATACTTTTTTTATTTCAGCTATTAAAATTTCTTTATGTTAAATATTATTATTATTATTATTATTAATACAATTAAAATGTTTGAGATCAAAGATTATTATTCTATAAAATGTTTTTTTACCCATTTTCACTACATTCATCAACTTTTTCGCTTAGCAACTATTATCAAATAGAAGGGAATAAAAAAGAGCGCGCATTTCTGTTCTAAATAGTAAGGTATAGTTAAAATGTCCAAAAATTCTATGGGTCGTACTGTCTTTAATGATTTAAATAATTATATCGTATATTTTAAAGTGCGCGCTACAGAAAAATGTGACGATTTACTGTACAAACATATCTTGGACATAATTATAAGAAATTATTTAGAAATACCGAGTATTTGAATAAACTGAAAATTTTGCCAAGTTAATTTTAAAAATAAAAAATAAAATAAAATTATGTAATTCATATAAATGCCGTACAACAACAATACTACTACTACTAATAATAAAAGGAGTTTTAAAATGCAACTAAATGTATTTTTAAAAGCACGAACAAAACAAAATTTATCTAGTCTAATATAGATTTTTAAACAAAATAAATTTACAACTTTTTTAAAACAAATGTTAAAAAAAAAGTTTAAAAAGATTGCTTAACAAAATTAAATTAAAAAATCAACCTAACTCAACAATTATACAAATTTGCGGTGTAGTAAAACAGACAATTTTTTTTAAAATTCTTTTTAACAGCAATTTATTTGTAGGTTTTGGTTGGTAGCTCTACTATCATTTTGTGCACACTTTAGGCCAATTAGTCCGGGACCCACAATTTAATATGGATTCCGAACCACTCACAAGCATCCAAGCCACCACCAGGATTCGTTTATTTGCAGGAGGGAGAATATTTATCTGCAAGCATTTGGCCACCTTTCTACTAGAAAAACTTCGCTTAAAAAGAAAGAGGATTCTCGTTTGCCCGGAACGAACAGAGATAAGGACGGGAAGTTCCGACATTCTTGGGGGACTTCGGGAGGGTGATTGATGCCAGAGAACAGGTGGAATTTCTTAAACGCGAAGTTATGAGGGGGCCCCTTCGAAGGGCAGGAGCAGTAGAAAGGTACTATGTTTTCGCGAGGACTGACATGACAACTTGTAATGAGTGCTATTCGTGGATCCTCAGTCAAGATGAGACATTTACTGTGTTAGAAAAATACGCATCGTAAAATCACCAACATAAAATGCATTGTAATATTTTCATATAAAACATCAGTTTTGTTAACAATCTAACAAATATTGAATTACCGTTATCTTTCTATATACAGATTGTATAAAATTTTGTAACTTAAAAAATAAAATTAATGTAGTAACATTTAAGTACATACTAAATAAAGATTTCATTTTCATTCAGTAAAACGAACTTCATATTACATAAGTAGAAACACATGGCAATCTTCAGATGGTAAAGCGGCCTGACAGCCAATCTGGCCTTTGGTACCACAGGCTTCAGGTACGAATCCTGCCAGTGGCATGGATGTTTCTTAGTGGTTCGGAATCCCACGTTAGGTCTCGGTCCAATTCGCGTGCACAAAATGATCGTAGAGCGACGCGACAAACAAACCAATCAGTTAACGTAAACATAACTTAATATTAAATCACAATCTTCAAATAAGGTAAAATTGTTAATCAACAAAAAAATTACTTACATTTAAGTAGATAACTATACGTATATTATATTAAGTTATTGTTCAAATTTATATTTGTATACTAAACTGTAAGTAATTAATATCTGTTTGATTAACAATTTTTACCTTATTTGAGATTGTTACATATTAAAGTTATTGTTTACCTTATCTGAAGATTGTCATGTGTTAGTTTTAATATTGATATATTAAATTTATATTAGTATTATAACCATATACCATTTTAAAAGAATTTATAAAATGTTTTCAACTTTCTACTTCAAATCTATTAAAAAAAAGAACTTCAAAAGTTAATCTTTCCAAGCAAATTGAAAAAGAAAAATTAACACATGCAGTTAGAAGTAGATAATTACTTTGTACTGATAAAAGTCAAATTTATATTTAATAAAATTAAAAATAAAAATTCACATAAATTTAATTGAAAAATCACAAACATATAATTAAACAATAGCAATCCACAAATCATGATCATAGCCTTTTCATTAATCAGATCTATTGTTCTAACACGACGATAAATCAAAGAATAAGCTCAAAAGAGAAAATAAAGATCTCATACATTCATGCACATAAACTTGAAAATTGATTAGCATTCAACTTGAAAGGATAAAGGCCTTCAAATAAAAAGAGAAGCCAACTTATCTTAATAAATATTGCAATTTATTTTTAGACAATAGCTGAAGATGCAATAGGTTTATTAATAAACAATAAATTCGAAACAAAAGAAATGATATTTTAATTGAAAATGTCTACATTATGAGTTAATTGGGGCTCACTATAATAGATTTATATTTTTTTAAATTAATTAACGAGAAGCTAAAATATAAGACGTTAATATGGCAACCGAGTTTAAACGAACTCTTAAGATTTATTTGTCTGTTTAATCTCAGTTACCATATTAACGTCTTGCAAATTGTTTCAAGAAATGAATTTATATATAAAAATATCCTTTGAAATTACATACATAAAACAAAAATCATAGAATATATTTGCATTTTTAATTTAAAATACAAAAAAAAAAAAAAAAAATCAAGTCGTTATAAATATATAATCTAATTATGTTTACTGTATACCGTAATTAAATTATAAATATGCTTTTACTATTTTTTGTTGATCTTTTTAATTCATTTAATTATATATGACTAATTATGAGCTATAAAAACCGATGACGAATGAATTTTCATTTATTAATGAATTTTTAATATTAAAGATTATGTTAAAACACAAAATCAGCATCATTAGGTTCCGTTCGCCGGAATGTTGAATTTAGCCATCGGTTTCCGGCATTGCAACATCAAATGCGTTCTTGCACGACAACAAGTTCAATTTTTGTTCCTCTTTCAAGTCATATGTTCAATTCCTAACTCCATTTAAATAAGCATATCTTTTAGAAGAAATCTACTGCTTGAACACAATGTGTATCCTACATACAATGGATCCCTGCTCATGTGGATTTGAAATTTAATGAAGAATGCGAAGAATGCCAGAAGTCTGGATCAGACTGCCATTCACATTCTACTGTAAGTAGGAATGGTGGAATGGCCGACTCCCCTTGCAGTTACCAAATGCCTTGTCAAAATCTAAACTTATCATTCCTTCTAAGATTAAAACTAAGTACCAAATTATTACAGAACTAAATGTCGACGGAAAAACAGAGATACTATTCTCATAAAATTAAAGATGAAGTACCACAAAAAATATGAAAATTTCTGTTGATGACGTTAAAAAAATACCACAAATGTGGCAACTACTCTGATGTCCACCTTACTCCTCATCGTGTCTTTGATTGCCTAACTGTTGCAGCCGCCATACATTGTCGGAAACCATCCCTCGGAAGAGATTTATACTCCGAGCTGGTAATCAACATAGCCAATATTATTCGGCAGCACTACGATATTTGATTTTCTGGTACTCTTCAGGGATACGACGACAACGTTTAAAATAAGCATCTTGTACTCTTCAGGTACGACAACAACATCTAAATAAGCATCGTGCACTCTTCAGGGGATACGACAACGACACTTAAATAAGCATCGTGTACTCTTTCAGGAGATACGACAACGACACTTAAATAAGCATCTCGTACTCTTCAGGAGATACGACACTTCTTTGAATAGCATCTTGTTGTTCTCTTCAGGGGGATACAAGAACGACCAAGCTGTCGTTAAATAAAACAACTCATACTCTTCAGGGGATACGACAACAACATTTAAATAAGTAATCTACATTAAAACGATCTGGATGATTAAAACGACGGTAGT